>JAGKTI010032847.1:0-11810 GCA_018397915.1 Birgus latro | reverse complement strand
ATGGTAATCCTACCCAATACTGTCCATCCTTAAATTCCACAGACTGACTATACAAATCCAAAGTTATTTTATCTTCAGGGGTTGGATCTTCAGTGTGTATTCCTACACTGTCTAGGTCCCAAAGTTTGTGTACAGGTTCAATTTTTTCATCTAACAAGTCATTTATCTGAGTAGGTTCTAATTCTGCACCTATTCTAGCTACCGTTAATGACTGTGTGGGGGTAACAAAGACTGAATCTACTAATTTGGCATCTCCTTTGTCTTTCTTAGGAAAAGGCAGCTGACCCATAAAAAGGTTACCTCCTGGACTCTTGAACAACTGTACTTTATTCTTCTTAAAGTTCCTGTGTAAGAATCTTCCACAGTAATCTGATCCAATTAACATTTTTATGGGACCCTCAGTATCTGATTTTACATTATGTTTTGCCAATCTTATCACTGACCTTTGCAAATTATCAGAGGTATCCTTTAGTCCCTTTATATAAATACTGGTTTCCATCTTATCCAGTACAGCTGCTGTTATACGACATTTATATCTGCCAAGTTGTATTAAGGGACTAACTAAATCAAAGGACTGTGCTTCTTTAGTAGTTAAGAACCCTGTAATGGCTAGATTTACCTTGCTGACAACAGGTAACTATAATATATCTACAATGTCTGCAGAAATGAAGGTTTTCTGTGCACCTGTATCAAAAAGAGTACATAGTAATATGTTCCTATTTTCACTCATTACCTTTACATCAGCAATTGGAACTGCAGCTGGCATCGTTACTGGAGTATTTGCTTCCGCAACTGTCATATTGACACTTGCAGTTTTAGGAACCTCATGTTTCATCATCCTTGGGCACAAAGCACTGTGATGATTGTCTTTTTTACATTTGAAACAAAGATTTAGTTTAATTTTACAGTCAGCGGAACCATGTTCGGTATTCATACAAATCATACAACATCCCAATTCCTGAAGTCTCACTATTCTAGAAGCATAATCAGGATACTGTTGGCAAATTCACTGGGATGTTGTTCACCACAAAACACACAAACCTTCTTGTCCTTTACCATGAAAATTTTTACCTTCTTACTTTCATCAGCTTTATCCTCAGATTTTAAAGAGCTAAGAAAAGTACCTATCTCTTCCTTAGGTAGAGCCTTACCTGTTCTTGGCTTGGCTTTCCTAGCCAGTTGGTTAGTGGTTCTTTTCCTTATTTCAGCCTTTGATTTATTTTCAACAGGCTTTACTGTTCCTTGCAAGTGTTTACAGAGTTGCATCAAGCCTTTCTCAATCTCCTCACAGGAGAAATTATCTTTCTGGTACCTGCCATACAGAGCGTCCTTAGTTCTTGGTAGAAGTTTTTAGGACACAATTCTAGAAAGCACCCAGTCTGCTGCCTTAACATCTTCGTAAGTACCTAAGGCCTTTAAATTACAACCTATCGCAATCCGAAAACTTTGCAAGGACTCAAAATCATGTCTAGGAATGGGTAGTTCAATCAGAGCCTTTAATAATTGGGTAATGGCTTGCTCCTTGTCTTCATAATTCTGCTTAAGGATAGCCAAAGCTGCCTCATAATTGCTTTCCTCCACAGGTAATTCCTTTATCAGTTTGTAAGGCGTCCCTTTGACCTGTCCTAACAGATATGCGAGCTTGCTCACATTAGGGAGATCTGTTCTGTCATGGACTAAGTATTTAAACTGACCCCAAAATTATTTCCAATTCTGCTTCCCATCAAACTCTGGAAGCGCAATTTGTGGTAATGCAGCCTTACTTGATTGTTCCACAGCTTTTGTTCCGTTGATAACACTGGCTAATTTAAATTCAACCAGCTTCACTAATGCTAGATATTCCTCCAATTTACCTTCTGCTTCCAAAAGATCTTTATCATCAGCTTGTACGATGGCTGCTTCCAAGTTAGTATAACTTTCCTCGTACTTGGCCCATCTTTCTTTTAATAAGTTCAACGGACTACTTAATTTCTCCTTAATTGGAGGTGTTTCCTCTAATGACTGTCTACAGTCCAGTATAGCTCTCGTTACCCATCCTGCCTTACCACTAGCTGATTTTTGCAACGAGGAAATAGACATTGTTACTGATTTCTAAGTTACGGGAGTACAACCCCCTTTTAAAAAAAAATTTACAACCCAGATTTACTGAACTCCATCGTTATTTATCATTTTAAATTTTGAGGGGTGTGGGAATAGGGTTTATGGCTTTAAACCTATCTCCCTTGGTTATTAAACCTCTGGGGTGATTTTGTCCTTCCCAAACTCAGGTTGCAAAATAATCACAATTCTCCGGAGCTCAGTAATAATTAACATTTTGAATTTTAAGGAGTGTAGGGATTTGCCTTATGGCTTTATACCTATCTCCCTGGGCTATTAAACCTCTGGGGCAGTCATTATCTCCACACTCATTACAGCATAGGACCACCCAAGGCCTGCACAGCATAAAACCTTTCCTTCTTATGCTCTATGTAATTTATGAATTTTTGCAGAACCGCTTCTCAGCCTTTATGATTCCAATGGATGCCATCTGTTTTTTGGTAGGCTTGGAAAGGCTTTGCATTGAAATGAATGAAATCCTGCCCTTTCCTAATCCTCTGCAACTTCCGGTTTATGGCCCTACTCATGAATTTGTAGGTACCATAGCAAACAGATGTGCCATATGGTAGGTTCCTAGGCTCAAGAAGGGTTATTGCTACTGCAGATTTACACGAGCCTTCAATGGCACCTACCACTGCAAGAATATTTTACACAATTTCATTAACATCTGAATCTTCACTGATGTCATTTCCTCCCAAAAAAAGAATAGTGTGATCATGCTCGCATTCTAATACGGCGTTTAGCCGCTCATCCTCAGAAAAGGAACTTGCCTTTCCTCCAGGAGCTCTGTATATACGTATTTCCACGTATTCTACTTCCACGTGACGTGGTAATAAGCTGTGCCCTACGAAAGCACCTTAAAGTCGCTCAACGCCTCTGCACACATCTGTTTTCCTCACTCGGGGCACCAAAATGTGAGAAAAAACAAGCGTCATAGATACTCCTCACTGGAGAAAGTTATCTAGATTGAACAGAGGTAAATTTGCATAAGTCTCGTGAGTAAATCAGGCAATTAAATCTCCTAACTCACCTACAATCACCTCTCATATACTAGCTAGTTCCCTAAGATTTGGCCAAATCAACAAGATGACGACGGGCGTGCTGTTTCGGTCTTTCCTGGGCAATCAGGCGTCCTTGGGGTGTATGTACAAGGAGCGTAGCTACTGAAGGAGTGAAATCTGCTCAAGGAGTGTAGACATGGCGAGCTTCCGACCCTCATAGGATAGAAGAGTTGCCAACTATTGTTTAATTACGTCAAATACAACTAACTTACTCTGTTAAATATACAAGGTGAATCCAACTTAATCTAATCTTAGTTTTAATTAAACTAAACAAAATATTCCCCTTTTCCACAGATACATGTACTATATATATATATTAAAACTCTCCTCCCGTTTGATCGTGGGCTTTTTCATCCTTACCACGTCATCCATGCAGGCGCAGTTTAGGTCAAGGGAAAATTCCCTAGTTTTACATGTATTTACATAGTTGTCTACCAATGTTAAACGCAGTAGCATTTAATTTATTAATAATAAGAATTAACGGAACATAATCTCTGGGTTTTTAAATCTCTCATGTACGATTTCCTCTGCCCTTTAACGATCGACAACTAAAAGTAAATAGCACAACAGCTCGGGGGGAAAATATTTCCCACAACATGTCCATAACAGTAAGAATAAAAAATGGACTGAAGGCAGTTACTTAATGGAGTCCCACTTTAAACTCAAATCATTCTGTCCCAAAAAATGTGCCAGATCATATTCTGAATCATACATTTTCTCAGCAAGTACGTTCATCACTTTTTCTCATGGTCCAATGAACCACTTGTGTAAGCACGCGATCGATCTAGATCAACATACCCTCACTGATTAAATACTCCAAAGCACCACTTTTGATAAACGTTTAGTTTTGCTTAATTCCACAACTGTACCTTAAAAACAATGTAGTTCTCAAAAAATAGGATGAGCCTCTCGTTCAAAGCCTTGGCTCACGGCTCGGAAAGGATGTTGCACAAGTTTGGTAGTTATCAGGCAGGCAGTAAAAGTGTAGTTTAGTGTAGAATGACATCAACAGAATAAATTAAACCAAAGCCTACTTTATTTATTAATGACGCTGAACCGTAAACTACAGAATACAATTTCAATATGATATATTAAAAACGTTGCAAATAAAAAGACTGCACTTTCAGTGCACTGTATTTTTTTTTAAAGATCAAATATTGATATAAGAATTAATCATGACTGTGGTTGCGTCATGATAATAATAATGAAATACATCTGAATTTTGTGTAATCATGGTCATAATTGAGAAATGTCATGTAATCATAATTGTAATCGTAAAGAAAATTATATATTGTAATCGTAACCATAATCGATTACAGTATCTGTGTCATCACCCCATACCTGGTGCAGAGTTATGGGTCTGGATAAAGGGTGTGTTGGGTGCTTTCTTGATTCAAGTAAAGTGATGATAGTTTCCGGTCTCTAGATGTTCAGAATGCTACAGTGTGATTATGAGAAGCTGATGTTTGTGAGAGCATTGCTGCCGTGTGGTCATCAATGTTTCAGACATAAATTGTTGATGCCATCCACCCCTGTGCTTGCAGAGTTCTTTTTCTTGGTAATGTACGTGTCTCCTTTTCGTTTTCGTTTTTGAAGGCTCCAACCTGCTTGCACGCGTAGGCCTTGGTCACCTAATGGCGGTTCTCCATGCTGCTCGATCTTTGGCAGCCTCCATGTTCAGTCCCCTAACCCTTAATTCACACTTAATGACCTCGTCCCATGTCTTTATCGGTCTACCTATCCCAACCCCTCCCCCAGTATTAACACCTCTCACCCTCTGTACCCAATTATCATCCCCCATCCTCTCCACATGTCCAGACCAACTCAGCCCACCTCTCCTCATCACAACACCAATACACTCCAGTCCCATCCTACCTCTCAACTCTTCCATCGTAAACCCAGCCCCCCCAGGCCTTGCACACAGGAACGCACTGCACATCCACCTAATCATTGTCATTTCTGTATGTTTAAACCTGCGAATATCCTCTTCCTTTCCTGCCCAGGTCTCACTACCATACAGCATCACACTCCTAACACATGCTGCATACAAAGACCCCTTAGCATGTAAGGAGAGTCCTCCCCAATGTCAGGAGAGGGAGCAGGTCCCTGAAATTCTTCCAACAACGTCTCACCCTAGCAACCGAGCTAACTCCAGCCCCACCTCCGGCACATAACATGTCTCCCAAATAACAAAACTCCTCCATACACTCAAGAGACTCACCACCAAGTTCAACCCTCTTACGCCTAACAATCTCTACCTGCTCTCCGCGACACGCCGCATACATAAAATCAGCATTATCTCGCAGTCTACCTCTAATACCACTACATCTCTTGGGCACCCATTTATCACAAACACTACACAAGATGGAATTACTTCCCACACCCTTGTGGCATACTGCACATGGCAACTCTCTCTCTCCTCTGATTGTACCGCCACCAACCCTAGATATCATCACTTTTGTTTTATCTGCATTTACCCTTAAGCCCTTGTGCCCCATACCATCTCTCCACTTGTTAAATCTTTCCTCCGCCTCCTTTTCATACTCTGCAGTCAACACCAAATCATCAGCATACAACATCTCCCATGGGAGTCCATATCTGAAGTCACGTGAGAGGGCTTCAAGCACCATGATAAACAACAAGGGACTCAAAACTGACCCCTGATGCACACCAACATTCACGGAAAACTCATCACTCAAAACTCCATTCAGCCACTCTTCCAACCCTAGCTTTCTCATTGCCCATTTCACCACCTCTCTAGGGACTCTGTCAAAGGCCTTTTCCAAATCAACAAAAACAAAATACAATTCCCTTTTCTTTCTAATATATTTCTCCTGAAGCTGTCGAACAATGAATATGGCATCAGTGGTCACCCTGCCTGGCATAAACCCAAACTGCATCTCATCGATATTCACTCTTTCTCTAATCATACCTTCTAGAACTCTCTCCATTACTTTGATTATCTGATCTAAGAGTTTTATACCTCTGTAATTTCCCCTTTCCAGGGCATCACCCTTCCCTTTGTACACATTTACAATTACACTCTTCAGCCAATCATCTGGGAGAACACACTCATATATAATCATGTTTATCAGGTCAGTGACTAACCTCACCCCAGTATCTCCTGAGGCCTTCAACATTTCGGCAGTCAACCCAGACACACCTGCCACCTTCCCCACCTGCATCCTGCCTATTGCCTCACTCACAGTAGCAGCGTCAATCAAAGGCCAAGGGCCAAACACTGGATCTGCTGGCTCCAAACCTTCCCTATCCCAATGAAACTCAACAACCGGCTACAATGCTCTCTCCATGCATCTTTAATGTCCCCACTATTCACCACTACCCTTCCTTCAACATTCTTCACACACTGCTCACCTACAATGTCCCGATTATCCCTCTTCACCTGATTTGCTACCCTAAAAATCATATTTTTCCTTTCTCCATGATTTAGATTATCAAGTAAAAGTCTCTGTGTAAAAGTCTCTCTTTGGTCAAGTAAAATGACTGCTTATCCCTACAAGCTCGTTTTTCTGATTCTGCTTATAAGGTGACATGTTTGCATAATATTTTACAAGTATGACTACTTGTTCTTTGTAAGAAGGGACGTTCTGGGTGATGACGTCTTGGGCCTTGGAGGTGCTTGTTTGTGATTTAATAATACTGTTGAGCAGTTTATAGAGCCGAGAGGGGTCTGTAGAGTGGTTAGGTTTTGTTAAAAGGGCTTTCAAGTTTTTTGTTTTCCTTGTCATGTTTTTTTCAGTTTTGTTGTTCAATTCCTAGGGCTTTTTGATATGTCTTGTGTGTGGGAGAGGGGAGCTGAGTTTGAGTGAGTTGCATTGTTTTGTGGTTTTAAGAATCTCCTGTGTAAAATTTGGGTGATGGCATCTTCTGTTGACTTGTGGAATATGGTGGTTGCCCGCATTTAATATTATGATCTTGTTGAATTTGATAATGTGCTTGTCAGTGTTAGTGATGGGTGTATTGGTTAGTGTGCTGAAGCCATATTAAGTTTCTTTTGTGAATTTAGTCCAGTCTCCCTTTTTGTAGTTGACGTGAATTACGTACGATCACTCTGGTTTGGAGTTTACTTTTTTGGTGATGATAGTGACATGGTCCGAAGGGAGTTTCTGTTTCTCCCCACTAGGTGGTGTGTGAAAGTGTGGGTGAACAGAATGTAATGTCTGGGGAGAAGGGATATTCGAGTGCTTAGTGGGGGATGTAGATTTATTGTGGCCTATCACTGCGAATAGAATACCCTACTGTTTTGTTGTAATATCGAAGCTACGACTGTTGTTAATTGTCCCAATTAATGATAGAGGTAGGTGTCTTTGTTAGTCGGATGAGTTGAGATTTGGACTGCACTATAATCGGTTTCACCGAGTCTGACGACTGATTTTGCCACCTGAGGACAAGTGGGTTTGGTAACACTGCACGATGAATTCAGTCTGTGTTTGGTCAGCATCTGTTGTGTTTAAATATGCACCAAACTGACTTTGTATTCCAACCAGCGCCCTCATTTATTTGTAAGATACAGGATCATACAGAAACAAATTAAAGCAATTATATCTTTAGTGATAAATATGTTCCTATTAAATTACTAGAGATAAAACTGGATGACACTGATAACAAAACTAAGTAAAGTCGCGACTGGACGCATACGGACAACAGTCAGCGATGGATTTATTTGCTTAAATTCTTTTCATTATGTTTTACCTCGTTCACATTGCATGCGGCTGTATTATAGCAGCATAATTCAAGTATTATTTTCTCATGGGGTTTGCTTTTATCTTGCTTTCGGATCATTCTACAGTGGTGTAATCCATTACTTTCGAGGTTCCTCTCTTTTGAGGGGACAGAGGTACATCATGCTCGAGGAAAGGGTGCATGGTGGTCAGGGATAGGATGTCAGTGTGTCTGTATGTCTGTCTCTTATGATACTTATGAAAATGTTCAGAAAAATCAAACACCAAACTTATTAATGTAAGAAATAATTTTACTGAATCTGACTATGAATACAAACAAATGCAGATTTTTAAAAGCTACTGTTACCTATGAAGGTATACTATATGTATTAAGAATAGCATGTATTGGCCCCAGTGAGGTGTGTGTGTGTGTGTGTGTGTGTGTGTTTGTGTGTGTGTGTGTGTGTGTCTGTGTCTGTGTGTGTGTTTACACAAATCATAATTATTAGAAGATAAGCTAAGCGTATCTATGGTAAGGCTGTATATTAGTAGATGAGGTAAAAAGGGGGTTTGGTGTAGACTGTAAACTGACACTGTGTAGTAATGGTTGGAAAAACATTCGAGCCTTCAAAGGACCTCGGAACCACCTTGCTATGAACGTCCTAATTCCCGCCAGTCGCTAACTGTTGTCCGTATGCGCCCAGTCGCGTCTTTGCTTAGTTTTGTTATCAGTGTCATTCAGTTTTATCTCTAGTAATTTAAAAGGCACATATTTATCATTAAAGATATTATTGTTTTTATTTGTTTATGTATAATCCGGTATCTTACAAATAAATGAGGGTTGCGGAGAAGGGGGACAGCGGGCAAATGAGGAGTGACAAGTGAGATCCGCGCCCTGAGATCGGAGAGGCGAGATTCGTAGGAGTGGCCATGTGTCTTTTGCACGAGGGTCAGCTCGCTGTCCAGCTCCACACCCTCGCCCAGGTACCCTAGTGAAAGACCAAATGAGAAGGTAAGGAGTTATATCTATAAAAGCTGTTGCCAGGTTATTGCAATAAACAGGTCTCCAAAACAGCTAACTGTTATCAGAAAGTGATTTGTTTTTGCATTTCTTTTCACAAATTTAACGCTGTAATCTGACTGGCCTGTGTGTGAATCCCTGCATGTAACAAGGTGGCCATCACTATTACTCCTTTTGTGGAGTTATAGCGAAGGCGGCAAGATGACCGTCTCCTCCCCGAATGTTGCAAGGTGGCCGTCACCTGGTATGGCGTGAGGGAGGGAAGCAGCAAGTGTGCAGCTGATGGCCGACTCCAATGCGCATTCTGGGGCTAGAGGAGTAGCCCCACCATGAACCTGGCTAGGTCTGGTCAGGTGGAGATGTAATTCTCTGTGACTGCTACCTAGGCAGCGGGTCACCTGAGCGTGAGAGGGGAGCATGAGAGACACAGGTGTGCCTCTCTGGTACAAAGCCTGCGCCGCTTATTTCCGCTCCCTGAGTATCTCCTCCTGGGGTGGGTGTCTTGCCCAGGTAAGGTTGATGGGGAGCTTCGGTATTTTGCTGTGCATCAAGGCTCTGCATTTCAGTAATAATAATCATTATCATCATCATCATCATCATCAATATCATAATAGCCTTTCCTGTCTCTTTATGGCAAGGAAGTTTGTGTCACCGAACTTCCTTTATATATGGGTTGGACGGCTAAGCGACCCCCTCCCCCCTCACCCTCAACCATTGGTGCGTTTTCTTGTAGGCTCCTCAACACCTCTTTCTGAACAATTAATCTTCCAAACTACCCATAATTTTCCTCTAATTTGCAGCTTATATCTTTTTAACATCGACATCAATTGCATGAATAACACACAAGATTATAGTAACGGAGCAGAATCAGAAATAAACCGGTAAGGAAGAGGTGTTAGTAAGCCTTGTCTGCTTGTGCAACACTGCACACTGCAGATCAAGCGAGAAAAAGCTCGGCTAAGTAGACACAAATCAGCTGACCAACCAAAACATTCAAGATGGAGAAGGATTCAAGCACTGATTGAAGAAGTTTATATGATAAAGTTTGTATGCTCAAGTGTAAATAAAATTCCAATATAACACATCAATAATTTTTTTTATATACGTGATGATGATGATGGGAGGCCTTATACTTTGTCTAAGCTTAGAGATAGTGCTTCATCACCAACACATTCATAGCAGTTTTACAAACAAACCTATAAACCAGTCACTATACCCAAAGAATCTTTAATGTTTCATTACTAACACAATGAGTTTGTTGAAGTTCAACCTCCTCATAAGAGAGAAAAAAGCCCACAGTTGGAACACGTGTAGTACGGAATTGAAGTGGCCGCCATATTCTTTGTTTACAAACAGGAAATCGCACCGACCGATCCAACACATTCTTTCACCGCAGAGCACTCTGTGGCGCCCCGTGATGCTCTGCCAAGTAGACACAAGGCAGAATACTGTCCACTGTCTCAAGAAATTGTTAATGGAGCTGTACCACCCTGGTAGGATTCCTCAGACCACCACAGTAAAGCAGGCTGGGATGAGCTGAGGATGGTAGAAAGGCAAAAGCCAAGTGATCAGCACCCACCAGGGCAGAGGTGAAAGCCATGACAGCATCCTCTAGAGAGAGCTCTCCTGCAGAGGGGCCACTGCAGAAGGACGGTCAGACAGCCTCAGCCACATGCCAGTGCAGGTGGGTAAACCAAAACAAAGGAAGGACGAGGTAGGCATGATGATGTAGAGATAGAGATGTCTTTACATGGATAAGATCCCAAAGAAATCTGAGCATCCCAAAACAGGTAGCCATCCCAAGAGCAGGAGAGATTGAGCATGGAGGCCTGGCCAGACCACGGGTTATATCGAGTGTGGAGGCCCCTTTGCGCCAGTAAACTGTGGTTAGAGTGGATGGAAAAAGGGGCCTCCAACCCATTGTTGGAAGCCCAAAACATGCTTAGATCCCAGTAAGAAAGCAAGGTATTAAAGTCATCCGGCAAGGTACAAAGAGAAGGTAGGAGCACCAACCAATATGAACAGCAAAACTCTGCTTCTAAGAAGTGCAAAGACATGTTATAAAAAACACACAATTATGACCCACCCTCAAGGCAATACAAACAGCCAAGATTTCCTGAACCACACCAGGAATGCTCAACAGAGAAAGGAGACTACAAGGAAGGGTTGTTGGGCCTGAGCAGTGCAAGGCCACCCCTGGCCCCACACCTGTCACAATGAATAGTGTAGTATACAGTGAGGGGGAGAAAGCAAGTGAAGGAGTGAGCCAGGTTTTATCAAGACTAACCACTCCAGCCTAAAACTCCTCCACAGTGAGCCTAAAATCCGAAAACTTCCAGATGATGGAACAAGCACCACAAAAAAGGAAGTGGGTGTGAAACTGGAAGAAAGCACAGATAACAAACAGGGCCCCTGCAGAAGGCAAATATCCAGGACAGAGGAAACATACTGATAATGAGAGACAGTTTCCAGAAGAGAAAGTAGGAAGCCACCAGCAGGAGTCACGTCTGGATATGATCTGGAAAGAGAGTAAGGATTGACCCACACTGTGCACTCTGGTACAACAGATGTCAACAGTAACTTGGCCATCTGGGGACACAGAAGCATGAATTGGCAGGAGATCCGAAGAAGTTGAAGACTGAGAACATAAACGACGTGAAATGAACCAGGAACCTTAACCCCTAAACCGAGGGTCGTCACTTTCGTGACGGTCGGGTGCAATGGATCATACCGCAGGGCATCACTTGTGTGAATCTGTGTTTTTTTTTTTATTCACCCGGGCTTTCAGGTGGTGACTTGTATCATCTATCAGCACTACCAATGTCCAACAATAGTCAGAGCTGCTAATGTCATCAGTACGCCCATCCAATGTTGACAATTTAGCCATTTTCCCCCCATTCTAGACTCACCTCCCTACCTCCCCCCCATTACCCTCTTGGGTTGTCTGCT
>JAGKTI010032846.1:0-11810 GCA_018397915.1 Birgus latro | reverse complement strand
ACACACACACACACACACACTCAACAGTATAGGTTATTCCAAATATTAATTTTATAGACACTGAAGGAACATGCAAATATTGACTCTCTCTCTCTCCCTCCCTTCCTCTCTCTCTCTCGTACTGAAGGGTCAAGCACTCTCCATTAATCCCTTCTCAACAAAATCCTCTCTCTCTCTCTCTCTCTCTCTCTCTCTCTCTCTCTCTCTCTCTCGTACTAAAGACTTACAAACACTCCCCATTAATCCCTTCACAACAAATTCGCCTCTACTTAAATCCCGCCACCACCAGACGATTTTCTTCAGCTCAAGAGAGGCGTAGTGAAAGCTAAGGGCGCATGGGAGGCTCCGAAGCACTTGTTCCGAAGCGATATATTTTCAACATTCCATCTTTAAATCCTATCGCACGTAATTACATTCTCTCTTAATATCGACACCAATAAATATCCAAAAAATATATATATACTGAGGCGAAACGTACAGAATAGATCGCCAAGGAAAATGCGTTATGAAATCCAAAGAGGCGATGCTTGGCCCCGGATTGGTAGCTGATTCGGAGCCTCCTTTCGAGCGCTTCGGGAGGTGTGTAAAACTGCTAATGATAGTTACCATGACCGACTGTCTGAGATGAAGTGGTTAGATGTGTTGCTGAAATAAATGAATAAATAAATAAATAAATGTGGAGGCCGTGGGTTGAACTCGTGGGGTTATGATATAATGATGATGATGCTGATGCTGACACGCAAATAATAATAATAACAGCAATAATAATAATAATAATAATAATAATAATAATAATGACAATACTGTAATGATTATAATGTAATAATAATAATAATAATGACAAGAACAATGCTGTAATAATTATAACAATAATTATAATAATAATAATACCACACCATACCAAACTCATCCACACACTCCGCCTCCCTGTGTACCAATTTCCATATTTACACACAATGGCAAATAAAAACAAGCAAATGTATTCCTCTATTTACACTAATTATTTAAAGAGGCTATACAGTATGCATATGTATGAGGGGGAGGGGGAGGGGAGGGGAGGGTAGGAGGGTAGGGGGAGAGAAAGGAAGGAGAGGGGAGAATGGAGAGAGGGGAATGGATGGGAGAGTGGAGGATAGGCGGGAAAACAGGGAGGGAAAGATGAAGGGGGAAGAGGGATGAAGGATGGAGGGGGAAGAAGAGAGAAGGATGGAGGGAGAAGAGGGAGGGAAGGATGGAGAGGGAAGAGGGAGGGAAGGATGGAGGGGGGAGAGGGAGGGAAGGATGAAAGGAGGAAGAAGGAAGGATACAGGGGGAGGGGAGAGGAGAGGATAAGCGGGGGAGGGGGAGGGAAGGATGAAAGGGGAGGGGAGAGAGGATGGAGGGATAAGAGGAAGGGAAATGAGTTAGATATTTTCCTATCGACTCCACGAGGGTCATTTGGGCAGATAATTAACTCTTCTTTTATCTAGCTGAATCCCAGTCTTACCCTACAATACGACAATCGATGCTCAATCCAGGTCCCCAATTGTACGGCTGAGTGGACAGGGAAAAGGGAGAAACAACCTTTGTCTTTGAGTCTGATCGGTCCATAAGTCGAATTGAAAACAAGAAAAAAAAGAAAAAAAAAAGAAGGGTTAGAGGGAGGGAATGGAGGGGTCAGAGAGAGGGGCAGAAAGAAGAGGGGTTATAAAGGGAGAAAGGAGGGGTTCGAAGGGAAGAACGGAGGAGTTACAGAGGTAGAAAGGAGGGAAAGGGGAATTTAGAGGATGTTAAAGGTGTTAGAGGGGGAGAAATGAGGGGGTTGGAGGGGGCAGGGTGGAGGGGTGGGTTCGGAGCTTCGAGGAGGGTGTTGTCAATGAAATGAAGCGGAACCGAGGCCACTTGTTGACCGCCCAGGCACCGTCCTTCACTTCACCACCAGACATCACCATCACCACTACCACTGTGTCTGTAAGTCACTGATTATTGTTGGTTTTGTGGGTTTTGGTTTCAAGATTTTAAAGAATTTAGTGCTGTTATAACCATTCAGTTGGTATGGTTCATGTTTAGTTTTATTTGGTTAAATTTGAGATAATGTAGAATTTGAAATTATTTGTGTAACTTTTAACTGATCAAAATCATTCAAATTTTTTTATAACTTCACAGTACAAACTAAGCGAAACATAGTCTTATCGAGGGTCTAATAAACTAGCATCATCCATACTTGAAAGTATCGTTGATAATGGTACTGACTTTATAGGTACAGTCGATAGAAGTTCGTCCTCTCAGCTTGCGTTATACGGGTATTTTGATCTGGGAACACTATGGTAGAGCTGACAAGTATTTAAATAGATAATAAAGAAGTGTTTTCGGGGATATAAACACATTCCCTAATGAAATTAATTTGTAGCAGGTGGGATGATAACGTTATGAAATGAATGACTAGTGTAGGAAGATTGTCTTTTATGGACACAGACGCACAGGATTATTTATACTGGGCTAATGTTGCCAGCAAGTATTATAAAATATTATAGAACGGTTGCAGTCCTAAAGGTGAGGTTGCAAGAAAACATTAATTAAAATGTCAGTTACACACTTAACACACTGACAGTCTGCGTTTTGCGAGTTCTGTTTTGCAAGTTAAACCCCTTTCCCTTCCTAACCTCTTATACACTCCCTCTTCATCCACCTCCCCGTCTCCTCCCCGTCTCCTCCCCTCCCCTCCCCCAATCACGATCTCCATTACTCCCCCCTCCCTCCATCCCCCCTACCAGTACCCCATTGTTTCTCTCCCTCAACACCTCCAAACCCTCCCCACCGTTTCATTTAACTTACCCTGATTCGTGTTATCTTCCGAACTAGATCGTAATTGTAGACATAAACATAATACTCGTGCACGGTATACTGCTACCTTTATTACACCTATTTATACAACAGTCCATCGTTACTATCAGTGTTCAGTACCTTCCCCCCCTTGCGGACTCCTTGCCTCCTTCCCCTTTTCTGTATCCCTCACTCCTGCCTACACCTAACATATTTACCTGTATCCCAGCTTGTAATATATCTAACCCCTTCCCTTACCCATGGTATTCCTGCTTCCATAATCCCCCCCTCTCCAATGTGTTCCCCACTAGAGACCTGAGATACGTACTTAATTCATAATTTAAAACACTATACCATCGAAATACTTTGATTTTAAGTCGACACATGATCTTGCAAGGTCAGAGAATGAAGCCAGCAAGAGAATCCATATTGTTCCATCCCCATTGCTGCATAGCATGGTCAGAAGGTAACTGCATGGCTGTCTGTCAGTGCCCTGAGCATCTGTTCTGCAACTGCCGATATCGAGACGGGAGTGACAGTCAGACGGATAGGACGCGAACCTTTACCATAATTAACCCTTTCACCACAATAGGATATTTCCACTTAAAACTGCATGCTGTCCCTTCCGATAAGGGAACCATCTACTACTCCCCGTTCATCGTATATGACGATGATAATGGCTGCTAAATGTATGGTAGGAGGATACAGCTTTTGTGATTACCATATATTTCGTTATATTTAACCGTAACTGAAGAAATCGCGAATACCGTCAATACTTGTTCAGAAAATATTTTCTGGTTGCATGCAGATGATATTCTTGTGCAACACAACACTTTCTTTTACATTCTTTGGGTAAAAGGACATTTGTTCATAGTTTGTTGGGATCTGAGAAACTAGTGTAAGCAAGAGATTAATGGCTAGGGGAGAGGAGTAATAGTGATAACTAAACTGAAACACTGAATGCCGCTCATTGAAGTTAATGACTCTTGACCGCCAGTCATATTACATAGTTAAAGAATACAGTACAAAAACAAAACCCAAATGTCGTTATATTGTTCGGTTCCAGAGACAAAAATGAAGGGAGAGAAAACAGACCCTTGAAATCTCAAGGGAGAGAAGTCGGGCAGGGTTAATGCAATAAAACCGTGGGGAGGGGTTCGAAGTGTTGTAGGCTAGAAACAAGGGGTACTGGTAGAGGGGAGGAGTGGTGGAGACGGCGAGAGGGTGGAGGGGGGTATATTTAGAGGACTGTATTAACGATGGTTATGTTGTATAAATGGTGAGTTATGTCTCCTAACCACCAAAGTGACTATTCATGTTACTAACATTTACATTAGTCGTCGATAAAACTTCATAGCGATGGAGAAAATGAAACTCATTTAACACTTTTATACTGATCAATTTGCACTCTATTGGTGCTCTTCAGCATTTGCGATAAAACGTGGGTGATGGCAAAGCATGGCTGGGTAGAGAAGAGTGAAGAAAGAGGTCAGGAAGGGAAGTGGTTTAACTTGCAAAACAAACCCTCAAAACGCGGACTGTCAGTTTGTGTTGCGTAACTAATTGTGATTTTTTCTTGCAACCTCACCTTTAGGACTGCAACAGTTCTATAGTATTTCATATACTTGCTCGAACATCAGCCCAGTACAAATCCTGTGCGTCTGTGTCCGTAACGGAGAATCTTCCTACAGTCATTATTTCACAATGTTATCGTCCCACCTGCTGCAAATTAATACTATCATTAGGGAATTTATCTCGAAAACATTTAATATTAGCCATTTAAACCATACTTGTCTTTTAGTGTTCCCAGATCAAAAGGCTCGTATTACTCACGCTGAGAGGGACGAACTTCTGTCGACTGTACAAACATGAAATGTCTTCATGCACAGGCCAATATCTATAGGCTGACAGATGCAAATTCAGATTTATAATGGAACTATATTTCGGCTGCATGCTGTTAAGGGAAAGTTTAGTAAACTTGCTCACATTACATTCTGTGCAATGTTAAGTACATTAATGCACACTGTAAAATGTTAAAACGGTAGGGAATTAGATAACCTAACAAAACCTGAAATAAAATCTTACAGGTTTTGCTAAGAGGCCTGTGGCTCGTGACTGACTCCATCACAACCTGACTGCCATGGCTAAGTGGGTAAGTAATTATTTTTGGGAATTTTAACATCAAATGAAACGGGCTGTTACACTGCAAAAACTTACTATACATGACTGACAAATTTATTTTTAATACTGCATGTTATCCTTCAACAGATGTTACTGCTACTGGTGGTGTTTGCCGTCGCTATGACCACCGTATCTGGAAGCCACTTTCGCAGACGTTTCGGTAGCAGGCGTGGCCACAGCTTTGGCGGCTACGGAGGCTTTGGTGGCTACGGCGATTTTGGTGGCTACGGCGGAAACTATGGAGGCTTCGGAGGTCGTGGAGGGTATGGTCGCTTCAGTAATCGTGGTTTTAGCTTCCGTCGCGGCCGGCATGGGTTTGGGGACTTTGGCTATGGACGTGGATATGGATTTTACTAAAAATGGATTATATTAGTAATATGTAAATGTTTTGATATTAAACTTTAAATTGGCAGTTACCTGGTATTTCGTCCCCTACTAAATAACATCTTGATTATGGACGTGTTCTACACGGTACTATACATGGTCATGGTCATTTTGAGTACAATCAATCTACTCTTTTAACACTGGAATGGAATACAGGCCTCATACAAAGCCTTCACTTCATTTCGGTCTCTAAAATAAAGGATCTAAACACGTAATTACTAGAGGTTAACGTGTAATTGTCTATACAGTGGGGAGTACCACAATCCTGCATCTCCATGTGGTACTATAAAATTCCACAGCACTTGTCCAACATGAGAATTAACTGTAGACAGGGTTCAGATAAAATGACTGCTTTAGGAAAAGAAAGTTACTGCTTGCGTTGCTCAAATTTAAGCGGTGAGGGATGGAGAAACTGATAGCTCGGTTGCCACGGTTTTTTATTGGTAATTAAAGTTAGTTACAAGGAATTCATCGAAAATACCTTTCACAATCGCAGCCCTACTCGTGTGTAGGCTGCAGAGATGGTATAACGAGTGGTGCAAAGTGCTGCTGGAAATACCATCACCATCTGGCTTGCCTTAACAGAAAACAAACATGAGAACTACACAGTAACTTAAAAGTTAGCATTAAAGTGCACGCTGTTAACTTTGATTCTAAAAATTTTCATTTTTGTAAAATACCACTTTCAACGACAATCGTTCACTTGCACGACTGACGAAATTTGTAGATAACGAGATTCCCATGACAAAAGGCTATCCCTCTGTATGTCTTAGAAAGGGGGACATGACTGGCTGAGAATGTGGTAAGTTAAGAAAAGTTACTAAATATTGGTAAGGATATACCACAGTACATAAGGCCTGGTGGTTGGTGGTGGTGACCATCATCCACTCAACTGGTCTGCCTACTTTATACTTTCTGCCCTCCTTTATTACTTATCCATTAACTCTTCATCCGGCTCTATTCAATAAGCCAAATGGTTTCCTGTAACAAGGGGGGAACCATTTACAACGCTGGGTGATAACTACATGACCAAATAAGTGATGTGGAGCATAGTGCCGCTGTTAGCTGGGTTCCATCCAGGAACCAAAACTTTATAATTCCCGGCGCCTCGCTATTGCGAACCTGTCAGTGCCTTAGAGGGGCAGTTGGTTGTCTGAGGTTGATGGGTCTGCTCGGTCACAGGCTGGTGTTTATCAACAAAACTAGTTAACCTAGCAATTTGAAAGAGGTTTTTAGTGGGTAGTTTTATAACCCTAAAGGTACAAAGTAAATCTGTGCGAGGCTTCATGACTGGTTTATTCTGAATAAAGTGGTAGACAACGATGAAAATTGCTATAAGTATGATGCTTTTGGAAATCGTTCAACCGATATAATAGATTCATACTGGCTGAAGGACTACTTTATGACGCACTGTATTCAGACTGAGGAAGAGTAAGTCTCCAAGCAGTCTTTAATCCTTTAGGTATCAAAATTTACGAATATCCAGTGGTCTTTATTGTTCCACATAATCAAAGGAGACCTAAATGCATCAACTGGCAACGATGGTAGCCTTCATAGGGACCATAACACTGTGAATGATCAGAGAACTGGCAACGGAACACCGAATCAATAAGCTGGAACACCGGATCAATGAACGGAAAACCAGATTAATAAAATCGAATGTGAGGGGGATCTAGAAATTACCTTATCAGTGTACAGAAATATTAAGGGGGATCTAGAAATTACCTTATCAGTGTACAGAAATATGTCCTAAGCTTATTTTTTTTAAGTAACATGTCCAAAATATATCCAGTAAGGCTACATGAATTAAGCAGTAGTTTTGGTGGCTGTACTAAATGGATACAGACTAGTTACATAATACATACAATGATAATGGGGGCATATGGAACATTCATGTAAAAAAGGACATGCTAAGGTGACATGGGTCGAATCTGAACAGCTTAATCTCTTCAGGGGGAGACGGTGGCTCGATCGGTAGAGAGGTGGCCTGCAGTCCTAACGGACCCAGGTTCAAATCCTCGCTGGGGCAGGGAACAGTTTAAGGATTTTAATTTCGTTAAGTCAGGTTTTACTGATTTACCAGAAGACTCGCCGACATGTAAAAATACCCCCGCTAATACCAATACACCAGTTCTGATGAGACAGCCCTAGCATGTATTCAATATGGATGGTGGGTGTTAGCGCCTAAGTGGTGACATGCAGAGGTGTATGGTATGTAGGAGGACTGCTGGGCCTTGATAGCAGGCTGTGAAGCCTATGCCCAGAGTCGAAAAAAAAAATCTTCACTGTTGCCATTTTATTTTTTCTGTAACGACTGTGGTTCTTTGGTATAGCTGACCTGCATTCCATATTACACAGTGCAGTCAGCAACGGAATGTATGGCCAAACACATTCCATCTTATTTGCTTCAGAAATTATCATCCACAACAGGGAGCTTGCATAACACTTACGATTTAATAATTAAGCAAACGACCATTTTTTTTCTGCTTCCAACGATTTCTATTCAGAGACCTCTCATCAAAGGGGTTAAATCCATAATCGTCCCCTGTAGGTCGAAAAAAAATGCTGAAAAAAAAAAACCCCTGAGGGGTTAGCAAGAAAAATGGAAAAAAACTCAAAATACGATGAAAGTTTCTATTACTATTATTTTTACTATATTTTATTCAGCTAAGTCTAGGTTGTTGAAGCTATATCTGTTCTCTCCAGTTCTGAAAGTCTTTATAAACCAACTAGTCACGGAAGCCACGGGGTAATGGGAGTTTTAAGTCAGGGTAAAAGATAAGGCTTCGGAATAAAAAATCTGAATATGGTTTTATAAAGCAAATGACGGTAGGAAGCTCTACTAATGTTTTTTTTTTTTTTTTTCGTAAATAGGCTAGGAACCAACTTCATACCCAAGTTTTCGTGCCGAGTTGGGTGTAATGAGTTTTAGGCCACTCAACATCTATTAATATTCTATGAGTTTTCCAAAGGCTTGATTAAGTTTGCTGTTGCTTCAGGTCTAAGTTTTTGTTAATTTTGCACTTCATTATCGTGGCGAACCAAGAATAAATCACCAACTTGTTATGCATTAGCTTTCAGATGATCAAGTGTAGCCTTTACAGTGTCCAAAGTAAGCCCTTCGGTGTCGTCGTGGTGTAGTTGTCCACACCTTATGTTGTTGCTCGAGCATTAAATAAATACCCTAGTTATTAGATAAGGCCAAATGAACACGGAATTAGTCCGACTTAATTCCGTAGGCAGGATTAAAGCTCCGTATCTATGAGACAGGAAAAGTTAAGGAACAGCTGCAAAATAAAAGACACAAAGTGGTACTGATGGTTGTTTGATGGGGTGATGTTGGAGTTATGTGCAGTTCTGTTACTGGACATGCGGCCTACCATCAGCATTTAGCTTTAATTACTCTGCAGACCTGTATTCTAGAAGACCCGTTTGTGTGCACAGAGTGGCTTTGAATCAAGAATAGCCTGCCAAGACATCTGCTCATTAAATTTCCTAGAATAGTCCAGTTCATGAACAATAATATGCACGCTACTTAAATCCTTGCCAAGGTGGTATGTGCCAAATTTTCCGCAGTAGGTGCATGTAGGGAAAGTTTCAGGACGGGGTGGGTGTGGGGATGTGAGGAAGTTGGCGTGGCCTTGATAGCAGGCGACTGGCGTACTGGGCATCACCAGTCTTCCATAAGTAATAGCCACTAACCAGGCTGTAGGTTATGTGCAGTCACCATCAATGCAGGTCCTGTCACCTATTCTCTTCCTCGTGCGGGGAAAATGCAGCAACCAACACATCACTACTTGAGCACAATCCCTGTTGTGGGTTTAGTTTACATTTCAAAGTTCGTGTTAAAGCAGGCAGGGAGACAAGTGTTCATGCATACTGTTATTCTCGCCCTACTGATGGCCTTCCTCTGTAGTTTAGTATCCAGGAGCCTAGAGGATCTTTTGTACGATGCGCTTTGTTAAAGAAAAATGTGAAGATGCAGTTTAATGGTAACGAACCTGACAGTATTTTTTTTTCCTAAGCTCATCTTTAAGAATAGATGCATTACTAAATCCCTACGAACCAAGAAATCATGTAACAATGTTGTATGAAGGGCTAGTTCAGATTAAAGTATTGCTTAACCTTTTCATTAACTGTTACTAGACTAAAGACTACTGGTTTATGAGTACTGAACTAGAGATCTAGAGATTAGTATCTAACAAAATGATTTTGTACTTATGGCCAGTCAGAATCAATGTTACTGATTTTAAATGTAAAAATTTATTCCATGTAACCATCTGCCATGCTATTATTTAACAGGAAGCAAAACAATAAGTTAATACAAACGCCACAATGTATTTACCATAATTTAACAACCACTTAAAATCCGTATCTGTGTCCGCCATATCCGTGGCCCCGAAAACGACTGCCACGGAAGACACCAGACCGACCGCCACGGAAGCCAAACCCACGACCGCTGTAGCCTCCACCATACCCTCCACGGCCATAGAAATCCCCGCCGTAGCCTCCAAAGCCACCATAGCTGCCACGATGCCCACCGCCATAGCCTCCCCCGCGGCGTCTGTAAAACTGGCTTCCGAAGACAGTGTTCAAAGAGACAGCAAACACCAGCAGTAAAAGCAATACCTGGAAAAAACAAAATCCTATACTAACGCTAAGATCTAAGACGAGTATTATTTCCGTATTAGGTAAATTTG
Source organism: Birgus latro (assembly GCA_018397915.1). Taxonomy (NCBI): domain Eukaryota; kingdom Metazoa; phylum Arthropoda; class Malacostraca; order Decapoda; family Coenobitidae; genus Birgus; species Birgus latro. The sequence continues at coordinate 1,743 of JAGKTI010032846.1, read as the reverse complement.
CCGCATTAAAAAGTGCTCCTTCTTCCCACCCTCGACACTTACCCACTTAGCCATGGTCGGGTCGGGCTTCTGTTATGGTCTGACGAGCTACACACCTGTAAGAAGAAGAAAAAAAATCAATTACTTGAAAAGCGAATTTGTAGAAACTCTATACAGCAGATATTACTTCAAAACAAGGGTTTGTTATTTTGCAGTTTTTAAGTTATGGCAATACAATGAACTGGTCTATACCTAGTTTATTAAAACCCATTCCACCATAGCTTTTACCAAAAAAAAAAAAAACATTACAAGTAGTTTAATTAAACTCATTAAATGACAGCCCACTTAAATACTAATAACTAAAACTCATTACTGCCCTCTTCATAGTCAAAACTTGCATTGTACAATCTGTCGAAGTATGGTGTTGGTACTCAAGTGGCAGAATGTGGTGAACAAGTAACCTTCATAATTTCTTACTATTTGTGGCAAACAGAAAAAAGAAAACCTCTATCTATCTATAGCCCGACGCCCTAATCCCGCAAATAAAAATAAAAAATCTACCGAAACACACCATTACCGAAACAGATATTAACAAAAACGTTACTCTAACAAAATACAAACACAATGATAGAAGTGACGATGGCAAGGTGTGGGGGTGGTGAGGGACGCTGGCCGGTCAGCAGGTGGCCTCGATTATTTTTTTTTTCGGCTTCACAACACCTGCCTCGAAGCTCCAGACCAATCCCTCCTCAACCCTGCCAGCCCGCACACCCCTACCCCCTCCTTTCATCCCTACCTGCTAAACCCCTCCTCTTCCTCTCTTCTATCCTTTTCTCTTTACACCCCAGACTCTGCCTCTGGTTCTGCTGCTACACTTTGAATCAGCCTTAAACCACCAGTCTGGCTCACATTGTTTCCTGTGTCATTGTCAAGTTTTCTGAGCCCCTGTTTTGTGCGTGGTGGACTCTGTATAATTCTGTCTGTATGAGTGTATTAAACTGTGGACTTTGTATACTTGTCTCTGTGTGTACAATAGACTATTTGGCTTAATGGCCACACTATGCCCGACAGCCATTAATTAAAAGAAAGTTAAGTAAAGACAAAACTTACACGTGGGTAAGATTCTAGAGTTTTTTGTTAGATTCTAGACTTTTCTTCCCCAACATTAACAGAATTGCACATAACCCAACAACATCAATAACAATAATAATAATAATAATAATAATAATAATAATAATGATAATTAATAATCATCATCATCATCATCATCATATGAAGATGATAACTAATAATAATAATAATGATAATAATGATAACAATAATTAATCAACATCATCATATCACCATCATTATCATTACTACTACCACTACTACGGCTACTACTACCACTACTACGGCTACTACTATTACTACTACTACTATTACTACTACTGCGCATCAATGATAAACCTCAGATCTGCACCACAAATCTACAAACTATTACCTTATCGCCGTTACTAACATATAAAGAAAACATACCATTTATACACCAACACCCACATCAACATCAACCCTTGCCACAGGGAAGGAAGACAGGGAAGTTATTAGCAAAACAGGAAGGAGGGAAGGAACGGAGAAAGGGGAGGGAGGTAGGAAGGGAGGGAAGGAGGGAGGGGAAGAGATCTAGGAGGAGCGGCAAGGAGGGAGGGAGGGAGGGGAAGTGGCGTAGGAGGAGTGGGAATGGAGGGAGGGAGGGTAAGGGCGATAGGAGGAAATGAAAGAGAG
>JAGKTI010032845.1:0-11811 GCA_018397915.1 Birgus latro | reverse complement strand
ATATGTGGTAGTTACGGTGCAGGTGCGTAGCAGTTGCAGTGCAGGTGTTTGGTAGCTGCGGTGGAGTGTAGTAGTAACTGTGTAGGTGTGTGGTAGTTGGGGCCAGGTGCATTGTGCAGGTGTTTGGTAGCTGTGGTGCAGGAGTGTGGTAGTTGCATTGGAGGTATGTAGTGAAGGTGTGTGGTAGTTGCGACCAGGTGCGTGATGCAGGTGTTTATTAGCTACAGTGCAAGTGTTTGGTGCATGTAGGTGGTGAAGGTGTATGTGATAGCTGTGGTGTGTGAAGCAGGTGCGTGGTAGTCATGGTGTAGATGTGTGTAGTAGTGGTAACGCAGGGGCGAGGTGCAGGCGTGTGTGATAGATGTTAATTAGGTGACAGGTGCATGTGCGTGGTGGAGGTGTATGTGACAGTTGTAGTGGTGTGTGGTGAAGGTGCGTGGTGGTTATGGTGCAGAAGTGTCTGGAACTTATGTGATAGTTGTGGTGCAGGTCTGTGGTGAAAGTGAGTGACAGTTTTGGTGCAAGTGTGGGTGACAGCTGTGGTGCCAAGTGTTTGGTAAAGGTGTGTGGTGTAGGTGTGTTGTGGTGCTGGTGTGTGTGTTAGTTGTGATGCAGACGTAGCCTATGTGGAAGTGATAGTACAGCTGTGAAGTGAGGGTGTGTGATTGTTGTGGTGCAGGTGTTTGGTACAGAAGTGTGGTGCTAGTGTGTTGTGGTGCTGTGTGTATGTGATAACTGTGGTGCAGGTGTTGGTACAGGTGTGAGGTGCAGGTGTGCTGTGATGCTGACGTGTGGCACCTGTGGTGATGATGTGTTTTGTAGTCGTGGCGCAGATGTGTTGACAGGGTGTCTAGTAGTTGCTGTGAAAGTATGTGTGGTAGTTATGACGTAGGCGTGTATGGTAGTTGTAGAGGTGTGTGTAATAGCTGTGGTGAAGGCGCGTGTGGTAGTTGTGATGAAGGTGCTTGTGGTAGTTCTGGAGCAGAATTGTGTGGCAATAAGGGCACAGAAGTGTATGGTGGTTATGGTGCAGACATGTGTGGTAGTTATGGTGAAGGTATGTGTGGTAGTTATAGCGAAGGCGTGTGTGGTAGTTGTGGTTCTGGCGTGTATGGTGACGATGATGCAGCTATGTACGATATTTATGGTGCAGGCATGTGTAGTAGTTATGATGCAGACATGTATGGTAGTTAAGGTGCAGGCTTGTGTGGTAATTATGATGAGACAGGTGTGGCAGATATAGTGTAGGCATATATGTAGCCGCTGTGGTGCAGGCGTGTGTAGTAGTTATGGTAAATGCGTGTAGGCGTTTCAGTGCAAGTGTATGTTAGATGTGGTGCAAGAAATGTTGCTGTGTAGAATTTTCATAGTTGTGGTGCCGAGGTGGTACTTCTGGTTTAAATGTGTAGTGGCTGTGGTGTAGGTGTGTAGTAATTCCAACCGTAAAGTAAGAGTGATGCAACAGTACAGTAAAGTGAGAAACTGAAGTGCATCACAAAGAGGTGAGCAGATAATGAGAGGAAACGCATTTGACTTCATCCACATTAAAAATATTTATGATGAATCTCTACTCTCATGAGAACTCATCTCCACAAACTGGCTATCTCCGTACTGAGTCAACAGTTGTGCAATGGAGGAAAAAAAATGTCATTTTAATACATTCATCCTCCGAGAAGCTAATATGGCAAGAAATATAAGTTGGTCATTCCGATTAGGATCAGGAAAAGAAAGACATGCTAACAGTATTCAGAGATGATGAACGGAGTCGTGTAAGAGGCAAGATGGAAGAACTGAATTTGGGGGGTATTCAAAGCAACTAGGTTCCTTTTGCCTCATGTTCATAAGACAAAGAACTTAGAGCTTAAGCGTGTCTTGTCTCATAACGTAAAGTTTTTTGTCACTGCTGTGGTAAGTACTTCGAGAAGTGGGAAATAATATGAAGGGTTGAGTCATCAACGTAAATGTGGCCAGAATATGATGTACACCATGAAAGATTACTAAAGAATTAGAGGATAGAGAACTGATGAAAACGCAGTACTCTGAGCAACCCCACTGTTAAGAGGTTGAAGACCAGTGGCCGTCTGCAACAGCAGCTACAGAGAGACCATAAAGGAAAGTTGAGAGGAGGGCAAAGATGGAAGTCTAAAAATACTGAATGAATAATGTGGAGATTATATTTTATGCCAAAATCCTTAAAGGATGTTGATGAGGATTATGAAAGATATGTTTAGAATATTGCCATTAGAGCATCTCAAACGGTACCCTTACGAGTGGCCAGAAAAATTATGGATGATAAAAAGCTTCCAATTTCTTGAGCTTAAGGGAGATGAAAGAGCATTTGTAACAAAAGATATTAAAACAATTGGGTTATAGATAGAAAACTCGAACTGACAACCTTCTTCAGGCCAGGATGAAGAAGAATAAATTTCCAGCAAGAAGCTGACAAACAAAATTTAAGTGTCTGGCTAGGCAATGTAAGCAAAAAGAACAATTCTTGAGATCAACAGAAAGGACTTTGTCAGGATCATAAACTTTATTAGTGATGAGGCAACATTTGACAAAAAGTAAGGCTTATAAGACTGTGACAGTATTTGTAAAGAATTATTTGAGGGAAGAATAGATATAAGTAGAGCACATTAATCATCTGGGTGGATTTAAATGCAAGTCTGATCACAGACTTTAGTTCTGTCAAAGGAAGAAGCAGCAACACAACCACGTGTGGGCTATGTGAGGTGAAAATAGAGGAAATTAACATTAAGGGAGAAGTTTTTAATTGTCTGCCAGAAGAAGCGGGAAGGGCTTATTGGTGGCTGTGGCGCAGTTGCATTGCAAGTATATTGTAGTTGTGATGTATCGTGTAGCTATGCAGGCATACAGTTTTGTTGAAGATGTGATGTGATGTGCTGTATGCATGCACTTTTGTTGAAGATGTGATGTGTGTTGTATGAATGCACTTTTGTTGAAGATGTGATGTGATGTGATGTACTTATGGCAGAAATGTGATGTAAATATTATGAGGTAGTTAATAAGCATGTGTTGTGAGTATGTGATGCAGCCATAGTGAAGAAGTTGAACACTGTGACAGATGTGTTGTTACTGTAGCGTTGCAATAATGTACTCGCAAGTCTAAGTATTTATTGGTATAATGTAACTACGAAAATATAAGGCTATCTTGTAGTTATGGTGTCACCGTGGTTTACTTATGGCTGTTGTGGGGTGTAGTTGTAGTTTTCAAGGTATGCAAATAATTCGCGTAGGTATGGGGTACAAGAAATGCTTAGTTTGTCAGGTATGGCACACGTACGAGGCAGGTGTAGGTAGAGATGAGGTGTAAATATGGAGTATGTATGGTGTACCAGGAGTGTAGGATTATCATTTACAGCGCAATTACGGGGCAGATGTAGGTGGAGATGTAGGTGAAGCTGCTATCAGTCTTTATTCAGCGTCGTGAATAATTAAGATGAATTAAACATACATACTAATACCCTAAACATGGATTAAGCTGGACCGAAACTTTTGTAATATATCTTCACCACAATAAGCACAATATCAATATGTAGCAGGTATGGTCCAAGTGTGGCAGTCGCTGTGAAGATGCAGTGGGTTTGGCAAATGCGGCGTAGGTGTGGTAGATCTGGCAGGTGTGGAGTACAGTATTTTTGGTGTGGCAAGTGTAATGAATATGCAGTGGCTCTGGTAAATGTGCAGTAGGTTTGGAAAGTGTGGTGTATGTATGGACGCAATTCAACTGTGAAAGAGGTAGGTAAGGTGGAAGGCTGATACGGGTTTGACAAGCGTTAGAAGTGGAACAGTTGTTTCAAGTGGTACAGATGTGCTAGGTGTGGTGCTAGATGTTCAAGACTGGTGCAAGCATACATTAGGTGTGCAGGGGTGGTGTGAAGATGTGCCAGGTAAGAGTACAGGAGAGATTTAAAGTGATATTTATGTACTGTTGATCTGGTGCAAGTGTGGTAGGTGCAGGTATGGTGCAGGTATTGTAGGTGTAGGTATGGCGCAGATGTGGTAGTTGAAATGTGGTGGTGTGGTATATGTAGGTATGGTGCAGGTGCGTTAAGTGTAGTCACGATGCAGGTGTGGTAGGCATAGGTATTGTGACTGGTTGAGTTGGTGTGGATATGGTGACATGGTGTTAGGTTTAGTCATGGTACAGGTGAGGCAGGTGTAGGCATGGTGCAGGTGTGGCTAGTATAGGTTTGGTGCTGATGTGGTAGGAGTACGTTTAATGCAGGTGTGGTAGATGCGGGTATGGTCCAGGTGTGGTAGATGCGGGTATGGTGCAGGTGTGGTAATGCGGGTATGGTGCAGGTGTGATGGGTTTAGGTACGGTGCAGGTGTGGTAGGTGTAGGTATGGTGCAGGTGTAGTAGGTGTAGTGTAAGCATGACGCAAGTGTGGAAGGGGTAGGCATGATGCAGGTGTGGTAAGTATAGGTATGGTGCAGGTGTGGTGGGTATGGGTATGGTGCAGGTGTGGTGGGTGTGGGTATGATGCAGATGTGGTACGTGTAAGTATTGTGCAGGTGTAGTAGGTGAAGGTATGGTGCAGGTGTAGTAGGTGAAGGTATGGTGCAAGTGTGGTAGGTGTAGGCATGGTGTAGGCGTGATATGTGTAGTCATGGAGCAGGTGTGGTAGGTGTAGGTATGGTGCAGGTGTGGTATGTGTGGGTATGGTGCAGGTGTGGTAGGTGTGGGTATGGTACAGGTGTGGTGGGTGTGGGTATGGTACAGGTGTGGTGGGTGTGGGTATGGTGCAGGTGTGGTGGGTGTCGTGTAAGCATGAAGTGTGTGTGGTAGGTGTTGGTATGGTGAAGGTGTGGTAGATTTCGTGTAGGCATGATGTGTGTGGTTGGTGTTGGAATGGAGCAGGTGTGGTAGGTGCGGGTATGGTGCAGGTGTGTGACAGGTGTGGGAGGAGGGACACAATTAGTCTTCTCCACTGGGAAATCAGCAGCTCTACGTGACACTGGTGGAACTCCCTCACTATCTCTCTCTCACTCCCTTACTCGTTTTTCACACACTGTCATTTTCACTTTCTTACTCTCCTACTCCTTTCCAACTCCACTTACTCTATTTTCTCATTTCTTTCACAGTTTCATTTATCTTTACCATTCACTCTCGTTCGTTTTTCACTAGCACCTCATTTTCACACCTGCTTCTCATGTTGTCTGCACTCTCTGACTCTTTACTGATTTTCATTCGCTTTTCACTGTATTTATTTCCTCTCTTTTCACTTTCATTTCTCCCTCACACCTCTTTCTCACTATCTCTTATCACAGTCCCCCTAACCTCCCCACTCTTGGTATCTTTCTGTCTCTGCCTGTCTGTCTCCCCCCCCCCCCACACACTGCTCGCTAGCTCAGTGGTAACGGTCTCGCTCGCCATCTGGTAGACGGGAATTCGCGCCTCGCTCAGGTTGGGAAAAGTTTCACTGACGAAGTAGGTGGTTCCTGTCCCCCTTGAGCAAGGGAATGGGTGTGTGCGTATGTGAAGGTCACAGCCTTGCTCTTAGATCGGATTATATGAGCTCTCAGCTCCCTTCCGGGAGGGTAAAAGCTGACTATCACAACCATCAATTGATCCTGACCGACCCGGTGAATTACACAAACACAAACCGCTATCTACAAATGATTCCTCTTCATCTTACTCTGTCGCTGTGATTCTATATCATCTTCAACAGCAACAACTGTAACTCCACCCCTAATTTTTCTTCATGTGCGGTCATTCTCTTTTCCTTGACTTAACGTTGTTCTTAATTCGTCTCTTTCATTCTCCTTATCTCTCTCTCTCCTTCAACCTTCAACCTTCCCTACACTCCCCCTGCCTCTCCTCCTCCACCTATTCCTTCACTTACTTCTCCCTCCACCTCTTCCTGTTTTTTTTTTTTCTGCTTCCCCCTCCACTTCCAGTCCTCTTCCCGTCTTCAGTATGTTCTCTTTTTCCTTTGCCTGTCCCAAATCTCTGTTTTCCTTATCTCATTTCTTTTCTCGTCTTCCTCAACATAAAACGTTCCTTCTCTTTCATCTGTGTTGTACTGTTCTTCATGTCTTACTCATTATCTTTCTCCTTCGGTTTCTTTTTTTCCTTCAGTTCTTCTCCTCATCCTCCATTCTTCTCATACTCTAGATTTCTTCCCCTCTCCCCACTTCCATCTCCCTCCTCTCCCCTCTGCAAGTCTTCCTCCTCTTGACGGCCCGCCTCTTACCTTCAGCCTACCTTTCGTCCACTTTTTCTTTTTCACATTCCAGTCATCTTTCTGCCCTTCGTCTCCGTCCTCTTCCTCCAGCTTCTCTTTCCTTCTCTCTCCCCTCCACTTCTCCTCCTCTCCACTTTCTCTTCCCATATTTCTTTTTTTTCCCTCTTCTTCTGTTTACGTTTCACTTCCTCTCCATCCATCTTCTCTCTCTCTCCTCTTCCTCTTCCCCTTCCTCCTCTTGCACACGCTCAACAAAGGACCTCCCTGCATATCTACTCACCACCTTTTATGAACCCCGGTTAAAAATATCACAGTCTGCAGAGTCGGTCCAGGGAGGAATTACTTGCTTCTACTTTGCCGTAATTACCTGACAAACTCCAGGTACGTGCGTGTTAGGATGGATGGATGGATGGATGGATGGATAGAATAGATGGGTGGATAGGAGGTAGAAAAGTGGTTTGAGTGGTAGACTGATGGTTGAATGGTGACTTACATAGTATAAGAGTGACAATATGGTGGATGAATGGCTGGGACTGACTGCGGTAATGGATGAACGGATAGGTAGGTGGGTGAATTTTAGGTGCAGGTAGAGTACTGCTTTGGTGTGATGAAATGAAGGATGGATGGACAGAAGAACAGATGGATGGATGGATGGTATGGAGGCTATAATGATGAACAGATGCAAGGGTGAATGGTCAAAACAGGAGAAAGTTAATGGATAGATGGATGAATCAGTAATGTGATGAACGTTATGATGGATGTTTTGATGGAAAGAGATATGAATACAACATGGCCTTAAGATTCAACAGTTGCCGTGTGAACCAAACTTATAAAATTCCAGTCGTCACGGGTTTTTCATCACCATCACCATCATCATCATCATCATCACCATCATCAACGGTAGTAGTAGTAAGGTTATGAAAGGCCTCTCTCCACCTCTCTGTCTAAAGTACTGTACGTGCACAGAAAAACATAATGTGTCGACAACTATTTTATCCTTCGTTCTAGACCAAAGGCAACACAAACTGCCTTCTTATTCTTGGTGTTACTCATGCTCTTGCGGCACCGAAGCTCTTGGAAGGACCTTAATTCCTTGGGCTTCTTTTCAACCCTTGGGATTGTTGTTCTCGTTCACTTCTCTCGCTCGAGCACTATATTCGGCCAAAACTGGGTATCTAAATTGTTATCCCTTTTGGCTTATAAATTTCTTTGGTTGAGGAGCACCAAAATTTCGTTTTCCTCTCAGGTAACAAGCCAATTGCACCATATCACACCATTTTGAAACTGCTATGATAACTATTTTCCACTGGTGCCAGACATCTCAAAGAATTAGCCAAATATAGCCAAAAGTCGACGCCACAAACCTTTCCGGTAGGGCAGAAAAGAGCACCAAAACTATTTTTTTTCTTGGCTGTTAGGTCATTAATGGCATGATGTACTTTTTTCCAACTGTTATGAAAATACCCGTCCAGTGGTCCTAGACATTTTCCAAGGAAAAGCCAAATGTAGCCGAATAAAGCAAAAAATACAATCTTGTTCCTTTGGACACACGTGTAGTGTGGGCACCTACAAGTATTTCTGGGTTACAATAAACTTCTGTACATCTGATAATATTTTCTGCGACCGTGCATGTTATAACAGCATCTCTGTTATTACCACCAAACCAGCTCTGATATGACCTTATCATGTAATCCCTGGGACGAAGTCGAGGGCGCTGGGCCGGCTGAGACAGAATCAGATTTTTTTATTCTCGCTCTGCAGGCCGTAGTTAGGGACTGATATTGATGAAGTCACAGATTAATCAGTTTCATAAAAGCAGACTTTATTGATATACCAAACAACCGGCCGACCTGTAAAAATACCCCCGCTAATATCAACACACCAGTCCTCTATGAGGCAGCCCTAGCATGTAAACAATAAGGATGTTGGGTGTTAGCGCCGAAGGTGTATGGACGTAGGAGGACTACTGGACCGTAGGTAGCGGGCTGTGAAGTTTATGCCCAGGATCGGACTCACACACACACACACACACACACACACACAATCCCCTCGGGTTGACAGTGTGCTATTATCTTTGCGGTCAGCACGCTAAGGTCAACCCTAAGGTCCCAGTGACTAAAAAAAATATCAAGGCCACATAGTGGAGAAAACTTCTTTAAAATTTTTATCACTGGAAAGGGTAGTCAAAATACCGTAGTTCATGCAGTCATCACAATCTGAAAGTCGGATATAGTTGGCTGTAAATAAGAAAAAAAAAGTAGGTGGTGGAGGTGAAGAAAGATATGTGGGCAGTAAGGTGGGCAAAGCATAAGCAGGAAGATAGGCAAGGAGGTCGGCAAGGAATTAGGTAGTTAGGGAAGTAGGTAGGGAGTTAGGAAGGCAAGGAGGTAGGTAGGGAGTTAGGATGGCATGGAGGTAGGCAGGGAGGTTACTAAGGATGTAGGCAGGCTAAAGGAATGTAAACAGGATGGTTGGTAAGGATGTTGGCAGGGAGGCGGTTAGGGAGGTAGACAGGGAAGTATATAGAAAAAGTAGGTAGGAAGGGAAGTAGATAAGGAAGTAAGCAGGCAGGGAGGTAGATAAAGAGATAGTTAGGTAGGCAGGTACAGAGGAGGCAGAAGGTAGGAAAGGTACGTAAAGAGGTTGACAAGAAAGTAGGCAATTAAGGAAGCAAGGAGGCAGGCGGGCAGGCAGGCAAGTAGATGTTATGTAGGCAGGTAGGTAGGTAAGTAGGTAGGTAGATTGGATGGTTGGTAGGTAAGTAGGTAGGTAGGTTGGTAGATAGGTGGGTAGGTAGGTAGGTAGGTGGGTAAGTAAGTAGGTAGGTGGGTAAGTAGGTAGGTAGGCAGGGATGTTGGTAGGCACGTCGGTACGTAGGCAGGTTGATAGTAGACAGGTAGGTAGGTACGTAGACAGGGAGGTATGGTAGGTAGGAAGGTAAATAGGAAGGGAGCTAGGGAGCAAGGAAGGTAGGGGAAAAACAGCATAAAGTGCAAGTTAGTTCCTGATGACGAAGCAGCAGGCCTTGGGGGAGCTGAGCCAGGTGCAGAGTTTTTTATCTGTTCATCCGATGGTTTGCTCGCGCTCTACAGGCCGCAGCTTTAGACTGATTTTAACAACTGAGATGTCAAATGAATCTTCTCAAGTTGACGGTAGACCTGACAGTGTAAAGTAAGCACCTCCATCTCACAAGGTGCGCTTTTTACATATTCTGCAGTAGTATCTGCCATATAATTTTCACAAAGCTACTGGTTACTGCCAGATTACAAAAAGACCTTAAATATATGCCGTGTCGCTACGCTACAGACAGAGAGATACGTAAGTAGACAGGGAGGTATGCAGGTAGGGAGTGAGGGAAGGGGGGGGGGGTGCAGGATGGACTGAAGGTAGCTTGGGAAAAAGGGGGGGGGGAGGCAGGCTGGTAGATAGACAGGGAGGTACGCTAGACAGGAAGGTAAACAGGTAGGGAGGTATGTAGAAAGGGAGGAAGGTAGGAAAGAAGTGGCGACAAGAAATGCAAGTTAATCCTTAATAAGCCACATGGTTAACTTGCACCTTAATGCGTCCTGCGAAAGGATTACATACCCAACTTTAACAAAGTGTCTGCAAAACCTGAGACTAGTGCATAATAAAGCAACCGCTGTGGACGGCAAGGAGAGTAGGCTACAAAACTTGGTCTTCAGGACCTTAGTGTGGCAACATAGCAACATACAGCTAATGTATCTGATTTACTCTTTCATATCAAAACGACACTCGACTTCCAGCGTCCATCTGTACCACATTGTTGACATTCAGAATGACATAGGGTTTGACTGGCTTACCCACGTATTTGGTAACGTAATTTTTCATTTATTTTTTATTTACCTCTAATTTATCATACCCAGTTTAACGGAGACTGTTTCAATTGGAGGGGGCAGTCACAACCAACAATAACCTCTTTCACGAAATAGGTGTTTTCATAAGCAAACAAAGTCGTCTCGTTGCTGCAGCAGCTGAATGGATGGATGAGAGTAGCTATAATGACAGACGGACGGGTGAGAATACTATAATGCTGAACCGAATGAGTGGATCACTGGTTAGACTGACGAAGTGATGGATGGATGGATGACTGAATGGATGACTGAATGGATGAATGAACCAGATATATAAATGAACGGCTAATTATATGGCTGGCTGGCGGGGTGAATGGAGGGGTGAGAGTGGTTAGGATGACGGATGGATGGGTGAGAGTACTAAGATGTCAAATGCAAGGGTAATGAAGGACAGATGGATGGATGGATGGTGTGATGGATTAATGGATACACAAAAAGTGGCATGGGAACATGGGTCGACGGATAGATGAAGGCTTACAGTGATGAAAGGTGTGATGGACTGATTAATGAATGATGAAATAGTATGATGAACTGATGAGCACAGTGATGGATGAATGGTTGGATGAAAAAGATGGATGGCGAGCTGGCAATGCTACAATACTGACTCTCTACCCATATTTCTATCATCTATCATATCTTTCCATTGTCTGAAACGTAATCTAAACGTTCACATAAAGTAATCACAACAGAAACGTCTCCAACCTCCTTCCTCATCACTCATTTTCACTCCATCATGCCAATCCATGAACGCTTTCACTCTGTCCTTTCTTCTTATTCTTCTTCCTGTTCTCGTTCATCGACTTTTTACCAGCCCCATCTTGCTGAGGACAGAAAATTCATTTAACCCTGCCAACCCCAGACTATTTTACACAGGAGGGGATTTCGGAGTAGATGGGTTAAATGTGGCTTTCACTGTCCCCTTTAAAACAAAAGGTCTCTCTTAAACGTTTCACTGATATTATTCTTGGGGAAGGCAGTGGTAAAGTGGTAGAGGGGTGGCCTGTTATCCTAATGGACTCTCGTTCGATTTCTGGCTTGGACAGGGAACGGTTTCAGGGTTTGAACTTCGTTAAAGCAGACTTTACTAATTTACCATAAGGGCCGCCGACATGTAATAACACCCCTACTAATACGGGAACACCAGTCCTGTATGACACAGCCCTTTCAAATATTCAATTTGGACGGTGGGTGTTAGCATCGAAGTAGTGGCATGTGGAGGTGCACAGTATGTAAAAAGACTGCTGGGCTCCAGCGAACGAGCGTCAAGCCTGTGTCAAAAGTTGGACACAGACACAAAAAAAGACAGTTTTATTTAGCATAAGAGAGACTTTTCGAACGTGGTAGAAAAGGCTTAGTTTTTTTTACTGGTCTGCCCCTTCACTACAAAATACTGTATATCCTCTGGGGTGAAGAAAATTGTCTGAAGGCAGCAGAAATAAGCGAACAAACACCTTTACCTTATTCATGAGGCTAACCTTTCATTATGCTTGCGTTCATTATGTCGTAATCACCTCGATATTGTCGTCCTATGTAGACTCTGTTACATGCTACCTACATCAAAATTACCTCAGTTCAGCGATAGTCATTCCTGTGGACTGCCTCAAAACATGTCAAAACCTAATAAAATCTTGCCTAACCAACCAGAAAAAAATCATTCGAGGCTGGACGTTCATTTTATCCTCTCTCCTTTGACGAGGCCACAGCTTATTCTACTTCAGCCGCCTCTT
>JAGKTI010032844.1:0-11811 GCA_018397915.1 Birgus latro | reverse complement strand
CAGTTATTGGTTATTACCTAGTCCTTCCCAGCACGTGTCAACAGGGCACTTTTATTTCCATCCACTTGAGTGTACATTCACATATCCAGGCAGAAACACTTTATCACAATTATCGAACTTCTCTAAGCATGTATTTTTCTTTTTTTCTTTTAATTAATCGAATAGAAAAAGGAAAAACAAATGAATTAGAAAAAAAAAAGATCCATACACCAGGTTACTGGTGTTCTCCATTCATGAAATATCTGTAACATTTGGACTTGAACAGCTGTACATTGAAGTTTGGAGGGAAACAACTCTGAGGAAGCGAGTTCCAGAGAGATGCAGTTCGGGGAATAAGAGAATTCTGATAGACGAAAGTTCTGCAATATGGCAGTGTGACCTTCCAGGCATGAGCGCTGCCAGATGCCCGTGTAGCACGAGGGAAGGCATGGGGAGGTGGCACAATGGACGCAACTTTGTCTGAGCGTTTTCCATAATAATATCTGTAAAATAAAGCAAGGGAGGCAACATTCCTTCTTACTCGTAGGGGAGGTAAATTATTTGTAATAGCAGGGTTATTAGTAATTCTAATAGCTTTCTTCTGAATTTTGTCTAGTTGTTTGAATGCAGCCTCTCCACATCCATTCCATAAGGGTGAGCAATATTCAAGCTGAGAGCGCACATGACTTTTGTAAATTATAGCTATCTGCTCATTGATGAAGAAGTTACGGACTCTGAATAATAATCCAAGTTTCTTTGAGGCGGTTTTAGCAAGTGATCTGACATGAGAAGTCCAGCTGAGGGCACTGTTAAGTGAGACGCCGAGAATTTCAATACTTTTGGAGTGGGGAATATTAGTAGCATTGAAGGTAATATATGAATCAGGCAATATCTGTCTATTAGTAAATTGCATATGTTTGGTTTTACTAGCATTAAATGAGACAAGGTTGTTGAGTTGAGAATTAGAGGTATCAGACTTTGTAAATGGGTGTCTGAGTGTGAATGAACTGTGAAGTGTTGAGTCGTCTGCATATGAATGGATGGGATTGTGGGTGACAGATAAGAGATCATTAATATGAACCAGGAACAGGGTTGGCGCCAGAACTGACCCCCGTGGCACGCCGGCGTTAATCGAGTGGAAATTGGAATATACATCATCTACTTTTACTCTAATTTTTCTGTCGCTGAGATATGAGGCAAGCAGAGAAACAAAAGACGTTAGTCCATAGCAAGGGAGTTTGGACAGCAGGGAATGATGCCATACTCTGTCGAAAGCCTTGGAAATATCAAGGGCTACTCCGTGAGTTTCTCCATATAGGTCGATTGATTGATGAATAGGATATTAAGTATGTCAGTGGTAGATCTTTCGTGGCAAAAACCATATTGTTGTTGGATTCGAGGTGTTTAATTATGTGCTTATTGATTAAAATTTCGAATACTTTACCAAGAGAAGATGTGACAGCTATTGGTCTGTAATCAGAGGGGTCAGAGTAACTTCCTTTCTTTGGAATTGGGTGGATATTGGCTTCTTTCCATGAACTGGGGAACGAAGAAGTACGTATGCATAGTCTGAATAGTTTAGCAAGAACAAGTGCAAGTTCTGGGGAACAGTTTTTCAAAACAATTGGAAGAATTCCATCTGGGCCTGGAGCTTTATTGGTAAGTAAATTGTCTAGGATGGATTTTGCATATCTTGTCTGTATTTTAAGTGGGACAATTTCGGGAGAGTCAAGTTCTAATACTGGGACGTTCTGGCTGACTTCCTACAAGGTAGATTTTCTGGCAAATGTGTGGCAAAGATATTTGCTTTCCTATGCGGTTTATTTGTAATGTTGCCATCTGAAGATTTTAGTGGGGGAATGGATGATGACTTGTTAAAGTTATTATTGAATGAATTAAGAGTCGACCAAAGTATTCTATTGTCATTAGGGCTGTTAAGTAGTTTTGATGCTTGATTATGAAGAAAGTTTCATTAAGCGAGATTTATTACAGCTTTTGCATGGTTTCTAGCAATTTTTAAATTGACAGAGTGATTCAGATGTTTTTGATTTTAAGTAAGTGTTGTATGCTAATGACTTTTGGGCAGTTGCTGTTGCACAGCTGCTATCAAACCATTTTGGAGAGTTCGATCTTTTGGTGAACTGTTGACTTGATATGAACAAATCCATACCAGCTAGTTTAAAATTGCTAATATTCTCTAGCAGCTTGTTGAAGTATACGTGCATACAGTTGACCATAAATATTTTCCTCTTTTAATTCTTATGCTTACAGTCCTCGTTTCAAGTGTTTAAGTGATCCATACGCCATTTTACCTTCCATCTGTTCCACACAGCAATGCATACACTCTCCTTTGCCCTCTTATTCTCAGCTGTTCCAGTACACACGTTCATTATCTTCCATTCACTTCACTTAGCCTCAGTCAACCAACATGTATCCATTTTTATATATTCAGCCACCTGCAAATTACTGCCGGACATGTTAAACCTGATTCCTTATATTGGAAGGTTCACACAGATTTTTACATCATTATCGAAACAAGTGACGGAAAATACATAACTTGTAACCTTTCTGTCTCGTTGCTGCTTGTGTTATGCCATGCGAAATGCAATGTAACCATTACATTTTTACAAGCGTTTTATAACTGTCCGCCTGGCAAGAGAGCCTTGTCTCCATCTCCACCTTCTTTGTAATAACGGGACGATCATATTTCGGCTATACACCGTTTCATGACGTTTCCTCGTTACCTTCATCATGTTCTAGTATTACCCTCATTACTTCTCAGTGACAGAATAAGATAATATTACGGTTCTATATCCATTCAGTAGAACTTTTTGAATAGCCCAATATCTTTTATTGCAACGCCGTTGCAGAAAGAGAATACTATGACTACAGCTTTTCCATCCCAGTTCTTCCTGACAAGCATCTCCCTTTGTTGAACCTTGTTACTATTCAGTTCCAGGATAATACAATACTGCATCTGTACAATACTACAGTACTGTGTCTGTACAATACATTCTTTTTATAATTCTTCTTACTGACTAGGCCACATTATAGCGTTAATCTCTAATAATGGCAGGCGAGCATTCAAGATGGAGGGTTGGAAATCTTACTTTATCCCTGCTTAAAACAGTCAACATTATTCACCTTTCAACCGACCTCTGGTAACGAAAGGTTTATGATGGCTATATCTTCAGCCATCTGCTTCGGCAATTCTCCCTAAATCAAAAAAATAATCGTTTGGCCACATCAATATCTAAATGTGAAATACGTCATCGAAGCG
Source organism: Birgus latro (assembly GCA_018397915.1). NCBI lineage: Eukaryota > Metazoa > Arthropoda > Malacostraca > Decapoda > Coenobitidae > Birgus > Birgus latro. The sequence continues at coordinate 8,552 of JAGKTI010032844.1, read as the reverse complement.
AAGTGGTCAGCTTCATTACGGTGATGGCTTACTGTGTTGCTGCTGAGGACAAACCATTCTTTTTCAGCTTAGAAGAGATGGTTGGTAATGAAAGTGTTTCAGGTAAGTCAATGGGTTGGTTGAAGAACACTAAATCTTCTAAAGGTAATGATGGCGAATCACATGTTACCCTTTCCAGGTGTAGAGTCCGTGGTTAGTGTATCATAGTAAAGTGTACGTAAGGCTCGATCAACCTCCTTATCTCTCTCTCTCTCTCTCTCTCTCTCTCTCTCTCTCTCTCTCTCTCTCTCTCTCTCTCTCTCTCTCTCTCTCTCTCTCTTATATTGTCATTATCCCTCCCTCTTACTCTCCATCTTTTCCTCCTTTCCCTAATTCACCCTCACTCATTTCTTTTTCACGTATTTATATTCTCATTCCTCCACGCCCCATCCTCTCCCTCCTAGTGGGGCAGATAACAGCAATTTTGAAGCAAAATCGTGCAAATAGTGATGCAAGAACGAAATTTGGCATGGTGATTATCAAGACATTGCTTAGGAAATCTGGCCGATTGGCCACTTGAAAATCCAAGACGGCGGCCATTTTCCAAAATGGCCACCAAAATGACGCCAAAAACCACTAATCTTATAGAAATGCCCTTACTGGATTGAGTAATGTCATATTTGTGGCACATTCTGTGTTATTTAACATGATGGATCAGTTTTGCACTATCAGCAAAATCCAAGATGGAGTCTGTTTTCAAAATGGCTGCCAAATGGACCCTAAAATTTATTTTTCTCACAAAACTCTGTGTACTTTGTCGATTCGAGTGATCTAGGTGTCAAATTGCAGGTTTTCAGGCATGGTGAATTCAATGTTTGTGGTTTTAAAAGAATTATTGTGCTCTAAGTGGCATAATATGGTAAATTGATTGCAAATATCAAAATAAAACAACTCAATATATTCAACATTGGAACCGTTTATTACCAGTCTGAAGAAATGACATATTTAAAGCTTGTTCTGGATGGAAGCATGTATTTCTACAGATAAGTTTTAGGCGCACTTTCAAGAAATGAACACATTCAACGCATGTTCTGGACGGAAACATGTACTGGCACAGAAAAATGATTTAACATAACAATCATTAATACTAAATGTAATAATTGTCCCTGCAAATTGACATATAAACAAAACGAAACAAAAGCTAACACTTCAGGTTGTTAATACTGCAATTATGTTCAGAAAACAATTTGGTTTAAGTCTTTAGAGCACAACTTCCTGCACTCGTAGCACAATTAGCACGGTATGATTGCCCATGATCTGTTCATAGTTCATATTTCACAGTTGCCTACTGTTCGCACTCACAGCCACAGAGTGCAGTACATGGGAGTCCCAACCGATAGCACTTGCACCTCTTGTTGCAGCCTTTCTTGCAGGAGCACTTGGTCAGCTCCTGACAGGTGGTTGCAATCGGTGGGAGTGTTGTCCACCATACCTGCCATCCCTCTCCATTCTGCGTCCACCCCCAGTCGGCAGACATGATGCTGAACTGTGATTTGCTTTTAAGCATGTCACGTCAGACAATTTCGGCAGCCTTTTAAGGTGGACTGTGTCTCCCTACTGATGTGCCTGGGCTAAGATCGACCCAACGTCCTTCTTGAACTCCAGCAGGACATCGCGACCTTGATGGTGTGCTTCTAGCTCAGGAATGTGGAGAAGTAGACGTTCCTTCAGACGAGTAGCGTGGACATCAGGCGCGACAATGCCAAGCTGTTCAAGCCTCTCCTTGTACAGAATACACAGATCCCCAAGGCAGAATATGGGTAGATCTGAACTTGCAACTTTGGTCTCAGTTACGTATATCACAAGCTCAGAAACAGCACGTGGGTAGGCTTCCTTGTTCACTACATCTGTTTCTTTTTTCTCCTGGGCTTTAATGTGGGCTCGCTTTCTGTTGTATAGGGCCACCAGGCAAACTGGGTGGTACTTCATTTCTTGAGCGATCACATCTCCAGCACTCAGCTTGGCAAGCAGTTTCTTATCACCGAGAGTTGTTGCGCATTCGTTTAGGCGCTTGTTCAGTTTCATGGTCATTGCTTCTCTGAGGTTGTCACCTTCTTCTTCACAATCCCCTGTGTGTCTGACTCTGTGGCATTTTGCTACCTCTGCTTTCATTTCCAGTGGCTGAAGGAGTTGAGCGTTCTTCAGCCCTTTGCAACTTGGTGTTGCTGAACAGCAGCCGGCAACTCTCATGGTACTGCGCCTTGTTTTTCCTAAGTGTTGCATCGATCCCACTGCTATCATCAAGCCTTGCAGGATCAAGTTACAACAGCAACTATAGAATGACCAGAAAGGAAGCTATAGGTGAAGGCACAGATAGAAGGATAGAAACTGTAAGAGGGCAGTTTGGAAATTAAAGATTTATGCCAGACTCGATCGAAAGCATTTGAGATGTCAAGTGCAATGGCAAAGCTTTCGCCAGTCCCGAAATGAGGATGACAAGGAGTCTGAAAGGTAGGTGAGAAGATCGTCAGTGGAGCGTCCCTGACGGAACCCATACTGACGATCAGAAAGAAGGTTGTGACAAGAAAGATGCTTTAAAATTTTTCTGTTAAGAATAGACTCAAAAACTTTAGAGAAACAGGATGTTAAAGCAATTGGACGATAGAGTGTTGGGAATGATCACCCTTCTTTGGGACTGGCTGATTGAGAGCAAACTTCCAGCAAGAAGGAAAGGTACAAGTTGAAAGACAAAGACGAAAGAGTTTAAACAGGCAGGGTGTAAGCACAGAAGCACAGTACTTGAGGACAACAGGAGGAACTCCATCAGGCCCATATGCCTTGTTAGTATTAAGGCCAGTGATGGCAGAGAATACATCAGCTGAAGAAATTTTAAAGTCAGCCATGAGGAAGTCAGTGGGGGGGAAGTGATGGAGGAACAGCATTGGAATCATCTAAGGTGGAACTGGAGGTGAAAGTCTGAGCGAAGAGATCTGCATTATCAGTAGAAGAAATAGCTACAGAGCCATCAGAGTAGAAAAGAAGAGGGAAGGATTATGAGGTAAAGTTTTTAGAAAGGTTTATGGCAAGGTGCCAGAATAAAATTATTTTTAGCAGAGTGAAGAACAGACTTAGCACGATTCCGGGCAGAAACATAAAAAAGATGTTATTCAGGGGTTGAATGGCTCCGGTACCTTTTATAGGCCCTCTCCTTTTTGCGGACAGCATTAGAACAAACGAGATTAAACCAAGGCTTTCTTGCATTAGTCAAAGGATGTGAGAATGGAATGTATGCGTCCATGCCCGAGAGATTAACCTCCGTAATGAGTAAGGCACACTCAAATAGCTCCCTGCCATGGAAGCAATAATCATTCCAAGGAAAATCAAAGAAGTACTGCCTGAGGGGCCTTCCAATCCGCAGCTCCAAAGTGCCACAGACGACGTTCCTTTCAAGGGTCCACAGGCCATATCGATTTTTGTTGCCTGTTCCCGCCACTGAGGGGCTTGGGGGCTGGTATTGTTTTCACGGGACGGGTATCGTTTTCACTCAGTTTGTCTGTTTGTCTGTCTATCTGTTAACAACTTTATGCAAAAACTACTGGGGCGATTTTGACTAAAATTACAGGGATGATAGGCTGTGACCTTCTGATTGCCTAATTAAATTTTGGGACAAATCGGACAAGGCCCAGGCTTCACGCCCAAAAAATAAAAAGAAAATGTATTTTGGGAGGCGATAATTCCCATCAAATTCGTTACATCAACCTGAAACCAAACCTAAAGGTGCATCTTTCAGATCTGCATCATATAACATGCCTCATTTCATCAGGGGGGGTCACCTTCCAATTAGTGGATGGCGAGTCAACGTCAGGTGGGTCGGGCCTAATATTTCAAATGGGCATAAAACAGTAAATTTTCACTCGATTTACTTCAAATTTGGTATGTGACATCTTTGACTAGATATCTTGTGTTTATACGTCAGCACTAAAATGACTGCCGGGGACGGGTTTGTTGTACTTTGGCATCCTCTTCTTGTTATCAATGATTTTCATTCGTCATACAAAAATATATTGTTTTCCACGTCCAGTTTTGCCGGTCTGTATACTAGTCTGAACAGAGTGAGTTTATTTTTTTTTTCTGTGCTAATCTCGACATACAAAGAATCCTATGTTTCAACATCGAATTTATTGATCTCTGTTGCATTTAAGTGGCTTTTAATATATATCTAAGCTCCCCAGCCGCTTTTGTGCAGTTTGCAAAATATTTTATAGTTTTGGTGCGATGTACATTAAGGCGCTTGTTAGGAGGTTTCACCATGATTCTGTAATCATAATTTTGTATGGATTTTCGGCAGCTGCAAAAGTAATTTGTCTCGATTTTAAGTAATAAACCTTGCATTCATATACTCTACATAATATTTATAGTGTAGATGGATCTAGTAGGGATGTGAGGCACAATAAAATTAGTCCTGTTTAGTTGTTTAAATCGTCAGTCTTAATACCAACACTCCTATGAACCTCTGATGTGACTCTCACTCCCTCCCCACTAATCCCTGTTGTCCACCTGCACCTGATGTGAGGTCAGCTGCACATGATTCTCACCACTTACCCTATCACCATTAGTCTCAAGGATTGGACTGTTAACATCTGCGCCATTAACTGTCTCTCTTTCCATCTCCCTATAACAACCTAAATCACGTTTAACACTGTCATCTAGAACCTTACCTAACCTAGCTTTTCCTTCCATATTGAAGTGAAGGCTGTCTCTACCATACAAATAAGTTTCATGGTTAAAATAATCCCAAACAATAACAAACATCACTTCCCCTTTCTACACAGGCCTTCAAACCTGCTATTGGCTCCTATCAGTATATTGTGAATTACAGAACCAAACTACCACTTGGGTAAAAAAAACCACATATGGCTAACTTCATATCACATTCTCTGAAGTTCATGATAAACTTCCTATACTTCCTAAGTATTACCTCTAACCTGCTTCAAGTTACATCATTATTCTCTACCACAGTAACTAAGACCGAGACCTTTGAGATGCTGTTGACTAGGTCATTAACTCTCTGTCACGTCCTGTACCCCACATCCAGCAAAGCAAAAACGCTACTCCAAGAACCTTTAGCACAAAACTCATTCTCCATTTGCCTAATCAACGAATCCCAACAAGTATGAGGCTAGGCCCATCCTGCACTTCATCTTCTAGCACCTGAAACCTATTCAAACAGTTACATGCCTGTCACACTCTGTTACTAACTGGAAGCCATCACTATCATCCAGCTTAGTCCCAACCTTAACTAGCTTTGTTTTGAAATTATCTACATCGCCTAACATTTCTGCTTCGATTCATCTGCATGTACTGCATTAGCACTCACCATTCCAGCCACATTCTTCCAATCTTTCAACCCGTTAATTGCTTCGGTGTTGTTTTTCCTAATTTCTAAACTAAGCCTACTCGGTAACTCATAGGACAAACAACACATATACTCATCTTCCTCTTTCACCATGAAGTCTCTTTTCAACTCCTTGGAATACACGCAGCAGAAATATTGTATGGCAGGCGCCATCTTCAACAGGAATTTTGGAACAGCTTAGAAAGCACATCCTCACCTGTGAGGTTTTATATAATAATGTGTCGAGAACAGCCTGCCAGATGCGTTTCTTTAGACTGGGCTTGGGGTTGGAGGAGCGAGGAACCAAGGAGTTGCTTGCGCGGTCGGAGTATTGGTGGGGACAGAAGTGGTGGTAGGACAAAGAGGAAGAGAGAGTGAGTGAGAGAGAGAGAGAGAGAGAGAGAGAGAGAGAGAGAGAGAGAGAGAGAGAGAGAGAGAGAGAGAGGAAGTCAAATCAGTGGTGTGTAATTGGCCAGGAAAAATGTTGTGAAGTGAACCTAAATGAGGGCATTGCCGCCAGCTTGAGGGTCGCAGGAGGACAGACGGAGGAAGAAAAAAAATAAGAGCTAGGAAAGAGGAATAGACGATGGAGATGTGAAGGAGAGAAAAAGAAAGGGAAGTGCATGAGAGAAAAGAAAGGAAGGCTATGCGAAACGAGAGGAGAAGAGGAGGAAGAAGAAGAAGAAAGAGGAGAAAGGAAAGAAGAATTAAAAACAAGAAAAACAAGAGCAGGTGGGAAAGAAAACGCAAAGGAAGGGAGGAAAGAGATGGAGGTGAAACAGGAGAGAGAAAAGTAACGGGTGAAAGCGTAGGATGAGAGAACAGGGAGGTGATAGAAAATAATGAAGAGAGAAAAGGAAGAGATGAGAGCAGTAGAATGGAAAGAGGGCATGGGTGGAGTAGTGGGATTAGAACAGTAAATGAGAGAGGGAGAGAGAGGGAGGGAGAGAGATGGAGAGAGAGATGGAGAGAGAGAGGGAGAGAGAGGTGGGGGGGGGGTAAAGAGGAGGAGGAAGAACCAAAGGAGTGGTGTGTAATTGGTCGGGAGGGATGTGGTGAAGTAAACCTAAATGAAGCAAATGTCGGCAGTAAATGGGTTGAAGGAGGACAAGGAAGTAGGAGGAAGAAGAGTATAGAAGGAAGACAGGAGAAGGCGAGGGAGATCGGAAGGAAAAAAAATTAAGTAGAGGGCACAGGAGAAAAGAACTTACAACAAGACGAAACCAGACCAAAACAGACGAAAGTGAGAGGGAGAAGAAGAGAAAAAGAGAGGAAAGTGAAGTAAGAGGAAGAGTGATTGGAAGAGAAAAAGGCAAAAGAAGGTGAAGGAAAGAAGAGAGGGAAAAGAGAAGGGTAAGAAGGAGAGAGGCAATGGGAGGGGAAGAACAAGTTAGCAAGGCAAGAGAAGAGAGTAGAGCGGTAGGATGGAACGAATGGGGAGTTGAGGAGGGAGAATATAAGGATCTGAATAGAAGATGAGTGAGAAGGGAGTTGTGAAGGAAGGAAAATATGGAGAATAAGTGGGAGGGATAACGGCAAAATGAGACAGACAGACAGACAGAGTGAGAGACTCAATTCCAGTTAATGTAACTAAGGTAAAGAGACTGATCACCGAGCCTTAAATACACTTCACTATGATATACCAGCCACGGACTCTACACCTGGAAAGGGTAACATGTGACACGCTGTCATTACCGGCAGCAGTTCTAGTGTTGACAACCAACCCATTGACGAAGCTGACCACTTCACTTCGATTACGCATTTCATATTTAATACTGCTATGGCCTGACGATTTTATTCTGCTTTAGTCTGACTTCCCAAAGTAGATGACTCAAGATACTGTATCGCCTTCACGAACCTTTCATTACCAAAGGTCGAATTTAAACTGAATAAAATCCAGTGTTGTAAGTAAGAATGTAACAAAATTCCCATCTCTCCATCTTGAATACTTTGTTGCCAGTTGGGATTAACGCTATAATATGGTATAGTCAGTAAAAAGTATTATGGAAGGGATGTACTGTACTGCCGCATTATTGCGTTCTTGTGCGACTGAGTAGTTACAAGGAACAACACTGGAAGTTGCTTGTCAGCAGAAAATGTGGTGGAAAAGCTGTAGAGCCATAGAATTCTGTTAATCGACAACTGAGCTGCAATAAAAGATATGTTGCTATTCACAACGAAGTGCTACTGACAGGATGTAGAGCCGTAGTGTTGCCTTATTGTCACTGAGCATTAATGAGGTTAATACTAGAACACGATGCTGGTAACAAGGGAATGTTATGGAAAAGTGTATAGCCGAAATATTGTCGTTTTACTGTAGGAAAGAAGAGGGAGATGGAGGCAAGGCTCTCATTTTGGGCGATCAGTTACAAAACACTTGTGAAAATATAATGGTTACACTGCATTTCACTTGACATAACCCAATCAGCAATGAAGCAGAAAGGTTTCATATCGTGAATTTTCCATTCTTTTGACGAATGAAGAAGTGAAAGAACGTTGTGGGGAAGATGTGGAAGTGACTGAGAAAATTAGGAGAAATACACTGAGGTGGTCTGGACATGTGGAGAGAATGGGAAATGAAAGACTGACTAAGAGGGCGTATGTAGGTGAAGTAGAGGGAGACAGAGGGAGGGGGAGACCGAAGATGAGGTGGAGGTATGGAGTTAAGAGGTGTATGAGGGAGGGGGGAGTGAGTTGAGGGGAGGGCAGTCAAATGGCGGGTGACAGAGCGACTTGGAGGCGTTTTGTCTGCGGCCACCATTTGCGGGATTTGGGCGTCGGGCTATAGGTAGATAGATAGTTTTAAAAGTGATGCAAGAATTTGTGTTTCCCTTCCCATGCAGAGTTTCAGATTTACCATATCCAGTGTTACTGTGCAAGTGCTTAAGCAAGGTGAAGTGGTTGAGTGTGACCAAATGAAGTGTACTGAAGAAAATGCAGATGAACGTGTGTGCTGGAGCAGCTGGGATAGAGATGGCAACGAAAGGTATGTACGCTAGTATTGTGCAAGTGCTCGAATATGTTATACCCCGAGCAGCTAGAGAATGTGTGGAGTTTGGGTACTAGAAAAATGCATGTCAAGAGAAGTTTGATAGTTGTGAGAGTGTTTCTGTCTGGATATGTGAATGGAAAAGTGGGGAGTGTAAAGGGAGAAAATAAAAGCTTCCTCCTTGACCAT
>JAGKTI010032842.1:0-11811 GCA_018397915.1 Birgus latro | reverse complement strand
CAGTAAGTCCATGAGTGATAATAAAATAGGTCCATGGATGACAGTAAGTCCATGAGTGATACTAAAATAGGTCCATGGATGACAGTAAGTCCATGAAGAATAAAATAGGTCCATGGATGCCAGTAAGTCCATGAAGAAGAATAAAATAGGTCCATAGGTAAAAATAATTCAATGAGTGGAAACAGAATAGGTCCATGGATAAAAATAGGTCCATGAGTGACAATAAACCCATGAACGGAAATAAAATAGGTCCATGAGTAAAAATGCATTAGGTCCATGGTTGACAATCCATGAATGGATATAAAATAGGTCCATGAGTGGAAATAAAATAGGTCCATGGAATACAATAAGTCCTTGAGTGGAAATAAAATAGGTCCATGAGTGGCAGTATGTCCATGAGTGGAAATAAAATAGGTCCATGAGTGGCAATAAAATAGGTCCATGGTTTAGTGAAAGTAGGTCCATGGGGAAGGAAGGTGCAAGATGAAATAAGGCCCTGAGGAAAAATGGGTTCTTGGGGGAAAATGGGTCCATTGGAGAAAGTAGACCCACTGGGGGACAATAACCCACTGGGGGGGGGGAGTACGAGGTGTGGGGGATGGTGGATAAATGGAGGGAAAATGGATCCACTGAGGGAAAATAGGTCTAACTCCACCAAGGAAAGGGGGTGGGTGGGTAAAAAGGCTGGATAAATATCATCATCATTACTTTGACCTTTATTCCTACCTAAATATAGAGATAGGCAGAAAGGAAAGAGATACTGGCTGATGAAACTAATCTGAAGCTTCAAGTAAAATGAATCCCTGTTCAGAGTGGCATTTCATACGGGGATTATGCTTCACTGACATGGAACTAAGAAAGAGTGAAGCTTCAAACCTGAGTCTGCAATGAGTCAGGCAAATCATTTGGCTGTTGACTCTCACAGAGTGAAGTGCTGGTGCATGGAAAGGATTTATCTAAGTTCTCCCCTGCAACTGTGCCTAAAACTGCCATCTCTCCATCTTGAAAGGTACGCCATGACAACAGATTAACTCTAAGATATGGTGAAAGTAATGAAAAAATGTCTTATTCTGCCAATGACTTGCAACATATGGTGCTATGCAACATATGGTGCTAGTGACTACTGCAAGTGTTATGGAATGAGATCTAACTATAGTAACATGCATTCTTATCTGGCAACAACCTGTAACATATGGTGCTGGTGACTACTGCAAGTGCTATGGAATGAGATCAGACCTATAGTAAAATACATTTTTAATCTGACAATGACCTATAACCAATGGGGCTAGTGATTAGGGGAAGTGTTAGGGAATGAGAACAAACCTATAGTAAAATACTGTACTCGTTCTGGCAATGAGCTCTTACTGTGCAAGGTATTACAGTGGTACAAACTTAAACTGGCAGCTGGGGTGGGGCAGGAACCTGTGTACAGTGCTGCTAAGTTTCCCAGACCTGCGATATGAAAAGGCTATTATATATGTAAAGGGCATCGCAAATAAGGTAAACACATATGAATACAGTTTTAATGTATGGTTATAATATATGGAAGAACAGAAAACCACCCCAGCCACCAGTTTCAGTATAATGCTAATTTATGGTGCTAGTCACAAACAGTTACAAAAAGGGAGAAAAGCCACAGCACTGTCTTAATCACAATTCACCTAAGGGAAACATGCTGAAAAATGGTCAAAAACCACTGCTAAGTCAATGCTGTGAACTATAAATGAAAATTACCATATAATTTCCTTCAAGTAATAGTAGGAAAAATGACTGAAATGGAGTCTAGTGAATAGTCCTGTAAGTAAAACCTCTGAGCCTTAGAACTCAATAACTAACAGCAATGTGCAATGTCTATTGTGACAGGTACACCAAAAACAGTGGGACAACATCAGTGTGACACCAGGGATCAGTGGACAGAAAGTCTGCAAGAAACTGAGCAGTGTGGAGAGTTGCCATCAGGTGAACAAGGCCGATGCATGCATGATGGTCTTTACAAGCAAACAGGGATGCAATGACTTCAGATCTGTGCCCTTCAGGACCCTAAAACAGCTTGAACTGCAGCCCTATGAAGCCAACAAAAAGGTAAAGTACAGTTGAATTTTACACATTTACACTACCTAAACTCCTTTTATTTTTAATTGGCCTAAATTTGCCATCATTTCATGCTGAAAACATTGTTGCAATAACAGAATAACACTACAGTACAGTCAACCTTACCAAATTCAAACTCCTTGGGCTGAAGCTGTGTTTAAATTTTTGAAATGACTAAGAACTTTAGAAAGGTGTACTCTAGTATGAATTAAAATAATGCATTTTTCTCAATCCACTGAGCAGCAGCATGGAGGACTGCCATTTGGTGACTAAGGCTAATGCATGTAAGCATGTTGGAGCCTTTATAATTCATAAAGACAAAACGAACGAATGAAATGCAACCAGCCTTTAAATTCATACCGATACTTAGACTCCATTCCAATCAAAATTTCTTGTTTCCATTTTCTTGAATAAGGATAATCAAATTATGGTGACTAAAAAAGGCAAGGACGCTTTATCGGAACAAAAAAATGATCTTTCTTTTCTTACTGAAAACCTGGGGACATACAGTAATCAACTGACTTAACACTCTGCAATGACTTTTATTAGACAATTCCCAAATCTGTTCACCATCAACTAATAAAGCTTTTCATTACTTTGTTATATTATACCTCCAACACCATAATGGATTCTTGGGAACAGATTGCACAACCTTGTCTACCTTCTGTAACAATGTACTGTCAACTTTTTGTACAACGGTAAGTTTCACATTTCAATTTTTGGAGCACCGCATTCAAAACTACCAATAGGTTGAATTTTGGTGGCTACCAAAAGAAAGAGAAACACATATGCACTGTCAGCCAGCAATTAATTCAGGGACTGCATGTGGATTCCTATAAGTTGTCTAAGCACCAATTAAACAAATAGTAAAATTCATAAACAGCCTTGCTTGGGCTGGGCAGCTACTTAAATGTACTTGAACACTGGACATATTTCATGCTTAGAAGTTTGAACTTGGGAAGGTTGCAGGCATGATCATTGTTATGAAGTATTGTACTATGGACAAGAAGTTGAGCCAAAGCACTGTCTTTTTCTGCCAATGAGCTACAGAGACTAAGCTACAAGGTAAACACTGGAATTTAGGCCAACTTAAGATAAAAGAACTATAATAAAAAGAGCTGTCACATCACCTGCAAACTCCAGCACACAAACACACATGCTGTATGCTCACAAAGTTTTTAACATTGCCTACATAGTTGCAACCCAACTCAAAAATATTCATGTTTGGAACTTTTAGAGGTACAGTACATGCTTTTATGGAAGCCTGCTAAGTTACAGCTAGCACATTTTATCTACCAAACATTGTACATGTTGTACTGTACAGAATACTTAATATAAAGAAAACATTGGTACTGTGCTTCAATTGCTACCAGAGTTCACGTTTTGACCATTGATTACTTTTGTCAAGAGTAAACAGTATTGGCAAATTTCATGTTCTAACTTTCCGAATTATGGACCAACCCAGTCCCAATTAAGTTCATAAGTACTCGTACAGAAGCAATTATATTATGTATGTCCCTGCTTTATTTTTTAGGGTCAATTATTGTTATCTATTTATTTTATAACTGTGTTTGTTCTCTACTTATTGTGATTAAGATGATTTGACCAATTTTGTATTATAATTATGTCCTTTTTTTTATATTTATTATTTGTCCATGCTCTTTATTCTATGACAATTGTTCGGGCTTTATAATGATTTTGGAGAAGGCCTCCTTCATGGTAACTGCATAATCCAATTATACACTTCTTCCCTATCCCACAAGGGAAGGATGGTGGACTAGAGTGAAAGGGAAACTTAAGCCTGTCCAATCTATCTGCCTACCTATTTGTCTAAGGTACCTAACTGTCGATGGATGCTTTAATCCTGGAAGAGGTGGTAACAAATAAATTGCCTCCATGTCAATTTATCACCTGCCATCAGCAGTCTCTTTCTCTAACTCAAACTCCCTCATTCATATAGTCTCTCTCCACCCCATCCTTCCATCTCATCCTCAGTCAAGCCTCCACCTCACTCGCATACACTCTCCTAGTCAATAGCTTTCTTTATTCTCTCCACATGGCCAAACTGATTGACAATTATATTTAAACTAGGAAAGACCTCTCATACTGAATGAGTTTACCAAGGTTGTATGAACACCCCCCTCAGAAAAAAAAAAAAAAAAAAAGGCAGGAAAGGGTATGTCTTCATGAGGTGGCACCAATATGGCTGCATGGTGGAGTTGCCCAGTTATACCAATGTCCACCAACTTCCTATTAAACTTAAGGAGGATTGTGGTCTGCAGGAAGATGGAAGTTAGCCTGCACTGAGTTAGTTGTTTTCCAGGGAGGGGCAATAAACTTCTGTCAACCCACTTGTTAACACTTAGGGAACATGTATGAGTTGGTTATATGGTTATCATCCAGCATTATGAATAGGTTTGTCACCTGATGTAAAGCCACCTAAAATGGAAAGATGAGTAATTAAAAGTGACAGGAAAGATGAGTAAAATAGGAAGAGAGGAGGGCAGACACAGAAAAAGAATGATAATAGTGAAGGAACAAGTAGGTAGCACTACACTGAGTGAGTGGATGATGGTCACCATCACATGAGCACCAAAAATGTTGAACTCTTGCAATTAATGTTTTGGCCGAGAATAAAGAACTTCACATTCTATTCCAGGTTACCATGCCTGATTTTATTCAGTTCATGGAAAGTCAACTCCACCAACATATTAAGCCAAATTATCACCAGAAAATGGAAAGAGATACACAACAAAAACCATCCTCAAAGGCCTACATTCACTTCACTAAATTTTCCTATGGCTGTTCCGTTTACCATAAAAATCTATCTATAGCCCGACGCCCTAATCCCACAAAGGGTGGCCACAGACAAAACGCCTCCAAATTGCTCTGTCACCCACCATTTGACTGCCCTCCCCCCAACTGATTCCCCCCTCCCTCATATACCTCTCAAGTCCATCCCTCCCCCTCTATCCCTCCACTTCACCTACATACACCCTCTTAGTCTTTCATTCTCCATTCTCTCCACAAGTCCAATCCACCTCAGTGTATTTCTCCTAATTTTCTCAGTCACATCCACACCCACCCCACAACATTCCTTCACTTCTTCATTCGTCAACCTCTCCCTCCATGTCACTCCATATGCTCCTCTCAGGTAACTCATTTCCACAGCTCTCACTCTTGACTTGTTCCCCTCTCGCAAGGTCCACGCGTCGCTTCCAGTCGTCAGGGCAGGGATCACAATACTATCATGCAGTGACTTCTTAACTTCCATACTCACCTCCCTATTTCTCATCTGCTATAATTCTGTCACTTTAAACTGGCCCAGTGTTTGGTTTTCTGAAGTCTATTTCACATACCGGTAGCTAAATGACTTAAACAATTTTACAGCTCTACATTACTTCCCTTACACTTCTTCCTGACTAACCTCATATTTTTCGAATGCAGACATAGGAACACAAGGCGAGAAGCCTGCGAAGTTGTTCCCTTTAAAAGAAAACAAACAAGAGCCAAATTCAGGACCCATCACTTTCAAGATGCCTGCACACAGTGGATTTACTTTCAAAAGCTGTACTGTACTTCTTTTACCATAATTTAGCTCAGAGTTTCATCATTTTGATGCTAATTTCACATGACTCAATGAGAGAATAAGAAAATTCTATAACTCTACATCCTTATCTCAACACTTGTGCATGACCAGCATCATATTCTACTGGTACTCCTTCATAAATTGTACTATACTTCTTTCACCTTAACATGGCCCATTTTCAGGCTTTTGAAGGTTGTTTCTCAATGCTCAGCGATACAGTAAGATAATTCTATGGCTCTACATCCTTTCCACAACCCTTCTTCATGACTAGCATCATAATCTAGTGTTTACTTTCAAAGGCTGTACTATACTTCTTTCACCTTAACTTGGTCCAGACGTTCAGCCTTTTGAAGCTTTATTTCAATAAGCTCAGTGACAGTACAAGAGACCTGGAAGAAGTGCTACCATTTTGCAAGCAAGTATTTTTAAAGTCTATCACAAAAAGAGGGCAGATTTACAATTATCACCTGGGAAGCTCACTTGTTATACTGTGACAGGCTTTTGTTTGCTTGTGACAGACCTGTTCCCTGTTGGTGAGGGTTGCCTTCATATAGAGGCACTGATACAATCTGGTGGCTTTCCTGTCTGCCTGTACAAACATCCCTGAACTCCCACCTAATCCCTTAACCTAAAGCTGGTGGACTGGAGGAAAGGGGCAGTGAAAGCCGGCAGTCCACTGGGTTCTTGTTCAGTTAAGCTTGGGACCACAACCTTTTCATTTCATTCTTGATTGGGCCAAATAAAAGTAAACTGGTAGTAGCAGGAAAAGACTGGTTATGGATGGTCAGGAGAGTTAGCTGTTAGGATTAGGGCATGAAGAGGCTAAGATTAATTAGAAAATGGTGAAAAGGGATACGATCTGAACATAAATTTCATCCATTTTGCTCTACAATGCACCATTTCTGAGACATCGACAACCCTTTCACTTCAACCTCCCTTGAATAAGTTTCAACATTTCAGCTGTGGTTCCTCTACAGAGTGATGCTGCCTCTGAAATTTCATAAGCGCCTCTAGTACAGAGTACCAAGAGGTATGCTAGACTTCCAAAGCTGCATTCTTGCCTCTGTTGTTTGCAGCAAACCAAATGAACTACATTCCCTACAACCATGCAAAGGTCTTGAGTATGAAGGACCTCCCTTTAACTATCCAGGAAGTATTTCATATTGGCAACTTTGTTACCAGGCACACTGATGGTCAGTTCAATTTAGTGTGGATAGACTGTGCCCTCGAGACTACAGAAAACAAGAACCTGAAAGGTGGAGAGGGACCCTCTGTGAAAAATCACTAGTTCCATGGCGCATGGTAAGACCGGTTACAGCTCAATATGATTCAAAATTCCAGGAAAGTCTCCACGGTTCCTAGGAAATGGCAAGCAAGACACCACTCAATGACTGAGTCACCAATAAAGAGATGGAATGATAATATTTCAAACCTGAAGGTAATGTTTGTCAGTTCCTACACTGACCCTTTCAGTCTGAGCAACCAGACAAATTGGTAATACAAGAACAGCATTCTTGGAATTCTGGA
Organism: Birgus latro; assembly: GCA_018397915.1. Classification (NCBI taxonomy): domain Eukaryota; kingdom Metazoa; phylum Arthropoda; class Malacostraca; order Decapoda; family Coenobitidae; genus Birgus; species Birgus latro. The sequence goes on along the minus strand of JAGKTI010032842.1, from coordinate 4,604 downwards.
CAATAAAGAGAATGGAAGAGACATCTGTGCAGTGATCCAAAGAGCTATGACCCAATGTAACAGGCCAACATTCTGACAATGTCAGACATGCAGAAGGTGAAAGTCAAGGGAAATCAGTCAGCATGAGTGGTGAACAGAGAGATATATATATATATATAAATATATGCAACTTCTTGCACAGAACTCTCAGATGCATGTACTCTTTACCAGAGTGATGCTCTTCAAAAATGCCCCTGGTCCCCAGAGTCTATTCACAGATAATGACATGATGTACACCTGCATGAAAAGTGATTTCCTTCATAAACTAGGAGGAAATTATGATGGAATACATCAAGACAGTACTGGAAACCTGACATACACTCATTACTGATGGGTTGCATTGGTACAAACTATGTCACAGCCAAGGTCACGCTTGAGGTATGTGACATTTGCTCAACTCAGTGCACAGTACCTGGACAGTGTGCTCAAACCAGCCAAGAGTGTGGGTTGCAGTTCTGGTCCAATTCACTGTACAGTATATGGCAAGTGCCTGAGGAACAGCATTGAGGCCTAAACAAGGATTCATAGAAACTCAGATTATAGAGCTGTGTACCAAGTAAAACCATAGCAGGAGGGGGAGGCAGTGGTTCAGTTGGTAGAAAGGTGGTCTACAGTCCTAACGGACCCGGGTTCAAATCCCCGCTGGGGCGGGGAACAATATAAAGATTTCAATTTCATAAAATCAGACTTTGCCGATCTATCAGAAGACCCACCGACATGTCATAAAAATACCCCTGCTAATACCAATACACCAGTCCTGTATGAGACAGCCCTAGCATGTATTCAATATGGACGGTGGGTGTTAGCACCGAAGTTGGTGACAAGTAGAGGTGTATGGTATATAGGAGGACTACTGGGCCTTGGGAGCAGGCTGTGAAGCCTATGCTCAGAGTTGGACACACACACACACACACACACACAAGATGGTTTCTACTAGCTGGAAGCAAGTCCTTTCTGTTGGAGAACAAAGCTGACCTAGTGGTATGCTTCAATATACACATGAAAAACAAACCACAGCAGCAACTCAACACTGATCTTTTTCCGGGTGACAGTATGAAGGTTGAGACAGAAATGATATTGAAAGTAAGAGGTCAGCTAGATCGTGTAATCTGGTGGTAGCAAGAACAGAGTATTGGTTCGGTTCAGTTAGGAGGGTTGGGAGCCATTAGGGTTATGGCAAAGTTAGGACTGGTTACAAAATGGTTACCAGGGATGAAATTAGAAGCTCTTGGGGTAACAAATTTCATCCGTTTCACTCTACAACACACCATTTCCATGCTATTGATCATTAAAGGTTTAACTTATGCTCAGTTAGGCTGGTGGATGCTGGTACTAGGGTTAGGATCAGTTTTTTTTAATGTTGAGAATAGGTTAGGGAGGGACAGGCAGAATAAATTTCACTCTACGACGTGTCTTTTTGATATATTGGCCATTAAAAATTTTCTCAGATTTTATCACATCTGATTGGTTAAGCAGCAGTCAGGATTAGGGTTAGGAAAGGTAATTCTGAAGGACCTCATCCCATGTCTTCTTGGGTCTAGGTTTTCGTGCTCTGACTTCCACATTCAGTCATTTATCTTTTCACTCAAAATTCATCCTCCACTCTCCCTACATGTCCTCAGTCTCCCCTTTCACATAACAGCATCAACTATTTCAATTCCCAGCCCATTTAACAGCTTCTCATTCACAGTTATACTTTATTTTTATGTACCAAAGAACCAAAAGATGCAAGTCTATTAAATGCTATTCCCAAGAAAAATTGAAAAAGTACAGTACTGTCAAATTTAGGAATTGTTCATTTCAACATGAACCTGAATGCAAAGCATTTTGAAGACTAGAAGTCAAAAGTTAAATACAGACTGAGGAATGCAGTTCCAGAGCTGACCTTTTACAAACATGAAAGACTAAGAATATTCATCCAGTCATTAAGAGAAGCATTACACATCCATCTACTCTTAGTTCACTTTAGCTAAGTGTAAAATAAGCATCTCTTCCATCTCCAAAGAGCTACAGTAAGAGATCAACTTAAAGGCATAGTGCAGGTCATGAAGTGCAACAGAAAGTAAGCATAGTCACAATACTATACCGTATTATTTTTCAATTGATCTACAGGGAAGAAATAGAGAGCGAACTAAAGTCTCTGTTTAGTTAAGGCGGATGAATTATGGTCATTCTCATTTCTACATGGTCAAACCTACACACATATCCTCCCCCTTCATTGCCAATGTGTCAATACCATAACACATTACATGTCTCTCAAAGTAAACAATTTTCCCTCAGTGTACTGTAAAGGGAAAAGCCGTCTTCATATTAAGAGGTAATAGTGCAATTTCCTAATCTTCCATTCACTCCTAACAAAATCAGTGAAGACAGATTAAGTTCCCCGCAGTACAGAACACAACACAACTGGACACACAAAACAGTTATGACATAAACATTATCACATTCTCTTCAAACAACATCGCACCTCCATTCATTCCATCACCATGAATAAGACAAGTATTCTTTTCACATGCAGGGAAATGCACTACCTTGACCAAAGCATTATAATACAAGCTCCCTTCCCTAAATCCAACCATCAGAGGTATCTTTAATCAGAACTAATCAAGTTCAACTGGCTAAGCTTACATCAGCGTACACATTACTCCGCCCTCCTTAGTTACCAGCTCAGATTCATGCAGGGTGCCAAGATTTTGAGGCCCTGCTTCACTTATTCTGTAGTTTGCTTACTGTGCATTACTAACTTTAAAATGCTTCCCAATTTTCTGGTATCATAGTTTCACTAAAATTGCTTCTAAATTTCTGTATACTTTCATTGTAATTCCTAATTTCTTTCTTCATAATTGCATAATTGCTTCTCCACCTAAACTATGCTTCCTAGCCTTCACACTTTGCTCCAATTTATTTCCCTGGCTTCCTTCTAATGCCTTAACAATGTACTGCTCTACCTCTACTGGGTTCCCTTAAATTAACAAATCTGTGAGCTTTCCTGTCATACCTTTTCCCAAACAAACAAGCTAGCAATCAATATTTCCATGAGAACCTGATTAAAATTACATCTAGAGGAAGTATGACAGGGGGGAAAAAAACAAAATAAAAAACAAAAAAAATAAGATCCATCAACAGGTTTTTCCCTGTAACGATTGCTGCTGTACAAATGCTCTTTCACTTTGTAAAGCAAATGTATAATAACCAAACATGTACCATGCAAATGACCAACTACATCATTACCTCAAACTTACCCCCTATCCCCCAAAAGGCAGATAGTTGACTACACAAGGGAAACTTCAGTCTCTAGTCTTTTAAAGGCAATGTGTTCAGGCATCTTGAAATGAACAGATCTTGGATACAGCTTTCTTAACTGCATAAGCACAGCATAAATCTTTCCAACCCTACCCAAAGACAAAAGTGTACCTTTAAGAACAGTTGATGGGCAGGAGTTGTCATATTAAAATGCTGATTTAACCAGCAACCAAGGAGATTCATTTCCATTTTATAACTAAGGCTCACTGAATTTCATGGAAGTACTGTATGATTTAGCAATCAAGTTGGAGAACTGGCCAAATTTCATAGTACAAACACAAACCAACTTCAGTTCGTTTCGTTCATTTCGTTTTTTGAAGGCTGCAACATGCTTGCATGCGTCGGCCTTTTTGGAATTGGAGCGTGTAGCATTTTATGACCGGATGCCCTTCCTGATGTCTACCAATGACCCTTGGGTGGATTCGATTCTCCGACCCTACGGTCAGAGCGGAGCGCTCTAACCCACTAAGCCACTGCTGCTACGAAGGAAATTTCTTTTTTACCACAAGCCTACACCTCACTGACTTTAATGCACCCATGACTTAGCATTTCAATTTGTAGGAGTAGCCCATTCACATCATATGAAACCAAACCTACTATAGCCAGACTTCAGTGTAGCCACCACCTTCCCCTGCTACAAAACCAACACAAAATGCAACTCATGAAAAAATCCACACTGCCCACATTGCAATGCAGACTCCCACACAACAGCACACTTACTACATGCACTATAACATCACAAGACAGACAGTCCTCTCAACATAACCACAAAAAAAGACTTCTAGGAGTGATCAGTAGTAGAGATGAAATCCAAGGCGAACTTTTGTCAAACTGTACAATATAAAGCATCTTCTAATTTGCATTGCACCATTTTTGTTAATATCAGATGAACATTTGGTATAGTTATTCAATTATGTATCCAGTATCAATAAGTTTAAATGCATACACCATAATGGTTTAACGCTAATTTAAAAAAATATATATTATTTCCTTCAATTCTGCTTCATCTACTATACAGGACACATTATTAGGCCATACAAATTTTTCTACACACCTTAATCAAAATAATGACAATCACCATTATCATTAGTGTTCATCATGTAATACCAATCATTAATCATTATTATTATTATTAATCCCATACCAGTATGCCTCAGGACAATTTTAATTCATTCTGGCTATTATCACATACTCACCTCTAGAGAGAGCCAATTGGGCTGAAGGGTTTATTGCAAATGTATAAGAACATAACATTTTTTTCA
>JAGKTI010032841.1:0-11811 GCA_018397915.1 Birgus latro | reverse complement strand
CGCTTCACCAGTCTCTGCACTGTCCTCAGTCTAACACCATCTGATTTTCAATAAATGGGAGTTTGTGGCCAGCTTTGTACAAAGTAATCACTTCCACACGTTTGTCCTTGCTTGTGGTTACTTTAGGCATGATGAGAATGTGGTAGGTAACCAAATAACTGTGTTATTTGAGTCAAAACATGCCCTTGTGGTGCATCACACACAGAGACAGTCCTCCTCCTGTGGCTGCCCAAACATTACTGAGCCTGCTCCTGTGGTGCCAAACCTATCAAGTAGGGTTGCCAGCTCCCGTTGAAAAAGCGTCAGCTCATTTCGTATCACAGGGGAGGGTAGTATTGACCCTACTTCACTTAACGCGAAAAAGAATGACGTCGGCAAAAAAACGTCAATACTTTCTGCGCCTACTGTATGTATGTATGTATATATATATATATATATATATATGCAGCACATACATAAACCAAGCCCTCGTTTTTCAACCAATCGTTATTTGGCAATTCGCTGATTTGACATTTATAAATCTATACCCTTTTTCGTTGTTCGACATGGTTATCCCTGCTATTTCGACAATTCAAACCACGTACTGCCAGACAGACCGACTGAGGTGCTTCAGTTTCCTGCATTCTGCACAGCCGATTGGTTGCCTCTTCATCCATTTGCATTTCTATTTGGCCTTGTGGAATACTACAGCACCACCATGGCTCCACCCAAAACCCCTACTATTACCCCTGTCAAGTGCAGTCATCTGCTCACCAACCTGCGTGACTGTTTCACCACCGCACAGTCAGGTGACGATTGCACCAACGATTAATGAGATTAATGAACGCTCTTAACCCGCTGAGTCCCACTGACGTACGATGCATGTCACTACTTTTTTCCGCGGAGAGAGCCACCGAAGTGCATCGTACATCAGTCAATTGCAAGGCCTGTCGTTCGCACATTTTTCAAGATTCGTGGGTGATTTTTGGTAGGCATATGTGGGAGACCTTTCTCTACCGGCTGTCAAGCAGGGATACTGCCTGGCCCCACCTGAGCCCCCCTCCCCCCCACACTCGGCAATTCACCTGTTAGCAGTACCCTGGCCAGTAAAGGCATTTTGTCCCATGGTCTCTCTAATGATGAAGTTCACGGTGAAAGTGATTCCTGAGGTGAAGGACAAAGAAATAAAGACGCTAGAGCAAGAAACAAACAGAAGTGATGAGGTGGTAACATTGTAAAGGAAGGTGCCATATGAGGATGTGTTAGGTGACTGAACAATACTTCTATTGCCTATATAATTGTGTGAAAACCAATGTAGTCTTGTACAACACACAAATTCGTACCAAATAATAAATAAATACGTAATTTAAAGTGGCATGAATTAGTTAACCCTTCAATAGTTTGTTTTCTTTGTAGCCAGGTGCCAAAAGAATGAAGGAAAACGTAAGGCTGACTGACAACTGTACACCTCAAGAGAGTGATTTCTCTATGAATATTTTTGATGTTTCTCACCAAAAGTGGGGGTATGATATAAAAAAAAAAAAAAAAAAAAAAAAAAAAGTTGAAAATCGATCAGGCTGAGGGTGTGTTCGGTAAACAATCAGTCGGGACTGGACGGGTTAATGCACGACATTGTTTTGGCACCAGTTTTATGTACTGTAATGCACATCTTAGTTTGCACTAGGTTAGATAGTTTGTAATCATTGGGGGGTCCTCAGGTTAAAAGCCCCCCAGTTGGGATTCAGAACTTCCAGTTAGGCTTCCACTGCTATTTATGATTTTAAACAGAATACATTTGAGTTTGGTTGGTATGGTGACATGTTCAGTCAGCAGGATTGACAATAAACACGCTATAGAAGGCGTTCAGGCGGCTTTCTTTAATATTGCTAAGTAGGTATATTTCATTTGTTCTCCAGTAATTTTTGCTCAAATTATCAAATGTCAATCATCTGAGATGTATGTAGCACTAAAATAATTTTCCTTGAGAAGGTCTATGAGAAAACAGCTCAAATCCCTGTGCTGCTTTCATTCATATTTACCGGTATTTTTTCCATTTTTATTGAATATTTTTTTGAATGACGGTGGTGGTCAGAAACATCATAACACCCCTACAATCTTATGGGAAAAATAAAAGTTCGTTATTCAACCACTTTTTATGGAACACATCCCTGCTGAATAGTGGGGGAGAGGTATATGTGCCTTAGGAATCAAACCCTAGTGATATAGGGTTCCTTACAAGGTAAAATTCATCCAACCATCTCAATTCCTCGTCAGTTCTAATTCTCACTTTAAAACTGATAGTAAACCAATCAGGCACGGGACAATTTTTCAAATTATTCTTGTAATCTCTTCATGATTTTCCTTACCTTTAGCAAAGACTTTCTGCATAATCATCATCATCATCATCCGGACCACCTTTCCCACCATGGGGCAGGATGAGGAGTCACAATGTCCAGACAGCCAAAGTTTGCCCAATTCAATGGGCCAAGCTTCCATTCACTCATCATTCAAGCCCTTGAAGTCCTGGCTCCATCTGATGGGCCAAAAAAATTTTACCATGTTCTGTAGCTTCACATATACCAATTAGATGCAGCTTCAATGAGCCCTTTCCATATGAGATGGCTTTCTTTTGATAAAAATATTTAGTAACACCAACAATAAACTACAAAGGATGTCAGTGAGACAGAGTAAAATCCAACCTTGCTGTACAATTAGGTTATATCAAGTGACAACCAATCACACAGCAATGCCGTTATAATATGGGTTCAATGCGGATATGTTTTTGGTCAAGAGTCACCTACCCTAAAAGTCTTGAAACAAATTTCCAACTCATCTAAAGTGGTTCCCTGACTAGTCTGAGTCATCAACATGGGTCTCCCTTAAGACGGGGGACAGCTGGTATCCCTGGGCACTCACTCACAGTCACTAGGAGCAGGTGATGAACAATAGACAGTGTGATGCGGTGATGCAGCAGAAGAGCAATGCAGGGAGGCAGCAGGAATGTGATACAGTGATCCAGCAGAAGGGCAATGCAGAGAGGCAGCAACATATCAATCCAGTGAGGCAGAGGGGGAGTGGATGGGGGAGCCAGGTAGTGATGATGAGGAGGAGGAGGCAGCAGACCAAATGGAGGCAGGGTAGTCCATTGATGTTCTGCTGATGGAAAGCCTCAGATCTTTTTCCATGCTGGTGGATGGCCTGGGTTGGAGGTACAGTATGATGTTATGGATTTTTGCCTTGCTGCCCTCTTCATTTGGGCAAGTAGCTTGTTGTAAATTTGAAGATCCTTTTCAACTGTGTAACAGATAGTCACTCCCAGCAGGATTGGGATCCTTCTTTTGGATGAATGACATGGCCATGCTTTTCACTAGGGTCTGCACCTGTGTTAAGGTAATTTGCAAATATGTGCACTTCCCACTTTAAAATGCACACAATACTGTTCGTCACGCACTTGCCCCGCAACATTATGATAGCGATGGTGGTCTGATGGCTATGCACATGCGAGAAGGCAATTTAACATGATGTACACAAGGAGAGACAATTATCACAACAAAACACATGACACACTAGGCGAGCATCATGGGAACTTCAAATGAGTAGTGGGAAGAAAGGAACATGGGCAGCTGACTCAGAATGGGGTTCTGCACATGTAAACACTAGGAGGCTGAGGCCATCTTGCTTTTATACACATGACTGCCAGCTTGTATGTTGCTGTGTGGACACATGGGAGCCTCATAAGGGGGATTATTTAGATTATATAAGTGAAGATTCAAAGATCATACTGTATAAGCAAATGAATGCAAAGCAACCACTTGTACAGCAAAGTTGGACTGCATAAGTAAAGTGATGGGCTATATAAACAATACTGACCTCCAGACACTACTACAGCTCCACTGGCATCACTAGGCACATCACCTGAAGTAATGAGTGCCAGTCTGGTCTCAGGTGACTCTGCTGGGGACCCATTGGCCTGTGGGCTGGCCAGGAGGCTGGTGACAGACCCAGCCACTGTGCTGTGAGGTATACTGTCAACGGTTCCGTCTGGACTGAACTGCACCACACGATAGGCTAGTGTATTACCTGCAAGACAGAATGCTCAATTAGTTTCAACTAAAAAGAAATTCTATTATTATAGTAAGCCCTCATCTTGTCACCTTTTAGAAACTGACCCTAAGTCAGACTATACTTAGCCATCAACTCTGCTGGAAGGATATAGGGATTCTTGTAAGGTTGGAACAAACATACTATTAAGTCCAAGTAAATACCAGAAAAAAATATCGACGGTCCAGTATACTGTCCCTCAAATCACAGGATCAATGATATGAAAAAAGTGGTGATACTGTATACTGGAGAACATCCCTGACTAAATTTATGAACATAAATCTGATTGACATTCTTCTCTAATTTCTTACACAGACTGAGTACTGATTAAAGAAATCTGTATATTAAGTTGTTATTATTATTGCTCTTCCCTGATCTTTCAGGCCACGTAGACCTACTGACCACAAACATGTAGATGCCTTCTTGCAGTTGTAGGTATAATATGTTCTAACAATATTTACTCTCGTTGGTTTGACAGACTGACGTGACCGAGTGATATACAGTATAGGGATGTCATGACACAATACTATATGTAACTACAGTATGTAACTAGAGTAGTCCCTCATTTATCCAGAAGCTCAGTATCTGGACCATTATCTGGATGCTGGGCCTTGGCTCTATTAAACCATTACCCGAATTTACTTGCTATTATCCGGATGTAAAAGTCCCGATAACTTCGACCGGCCAGCCAACATGTTCAAACATTTGGTGACATGCCCGCTGGGCTCGAGCCATGAGCAGAAAGTAATCTGTAACCCACAACAAGAGCTAAAATGTCCGTCCGCCCCTGTACTGAATGGTCAAAGTACACTCGCCCTATCACTCTCAATGAACCTCCAACACCTGAGTAAAGTAATACGACAGTAACCCGCAAGCAGTGTCAAAATGTCCGTACGCATTCCTCACCGAATGTTTAATATCGCACAGCCACAGGGGCTAAGTCTTTCCCAACCGCCATCTCCATCGAACACAGGCCACAAGTACATATTCAGCAACAGAGGTCGTCCGCCTCTCTACCAAAGGTCAAAAGTTTCCAGGTCAGGGTGAGTTGTGTTTCCACATGGCCACCTGGCGTCTAACAAGCCGCAAGCCACGAGTAAATGTAAGGCACAAGCGCCCATCCGCCAGTTGACAGAAGGGGAGAATTCTGCCCAGTCTCGCTCCTCCCCCCTTCCAATCCCTCCCCCACACCCTCCTGGCTCCCCCCTCACTCTCTCAGTCCTTACCTTCCTCTGTGGTGATAATAATGACTCGTGAGTTTTCAAAGTTTTTAGTGATTTATTCGACTACTATTGGTCGTATCAAAATTCCACAGTAACCACGAAAAAGCTCATGAAATTCTGTATCTAGACATATGCTTAACTCTTGGAAAATGCTGACAAAATTTTCCACAAGGATGGTGGGAAATGAGTTGAAAGGAACATGTGGAGTCACATGGAGAGACAGACTGACAAATGAGGAAATGAAGGAGCATTGTGGTGTGGATGTAGATATGATAGGAAGCGTTAGGAGAAACACATTAAGGTGGCTTGGCCATGTGGAGAGGATGGAGAGTGAGAGACTGACAAGGAGAGTGTATGTGAGTGAGGTGGAGGGGAAGGCCAAGGATGAGATGGAGGTATGGAGTGGAGAGGTATATGAGAGGGGGAGGTGTAAGCTGGGAGCAGGGCAATGAAATAGCGGGGGACAGGGTGACATGGAGGCGATCTGTTTGTGGCCATCCCTTACAGGATTAAAGCATCTGGCAATAGATAGATGGTGGGAAGTTATATAAAGGTAAGTTTTACTCCTCAACACTTTATTCTTGCTGAATTTGTGTACTTTTACTTGTCAGTTTTGTGAGTTTTTATTAGCTTGTCTTACAGTATAAACACCAGCAAAGATGATGGTATACCATTTACATCAATATAACCAATTTCCGGTGGCATATTTGGCCATGAAATTTTTTCGGGCCACCGGAGGAATCACACATCACAAACAGATTTTCAAAATGCCATCAGTTCTTTTTTTTTTTTTTACTTTTGTTATTAATGCATTGTTTTTATGAGATTTAGCATTAATATGGATAATCCTATGTGTGTTCTGATGTCTAAATATGGCAGAATGTCCAAAAAACTGCCAAAATTAGGAGGGGTACTGTGCATACAGTACTGTATAGGTTGGGTGTTCTTTGGTCTTCATTCTTTTTTTCTTTTCATGATTTTCTTGGTGTTTAGCATTACTCTGGATATTCCTATGTGTGTTTTGATGTCTAAATATGGCAGATTGACCTGAAAACAGTACCAAAATTAAGAGGGGTACTGTACATACAGTCGTGTGTAGGTTGGGCATTTTTTGGTTTTCAGTGTTTTTTTTCATGGTTTTCTTGGTGTTAGCATTACTCTGGATATTCCTATGTGTGTTCTGATGTCTAAATATGGCAGATTCACCTGAAAACAGTGCCAAAATCAGGAGGGGTTCTGTACATATAGTCGTGTGTTTTTTTGTTTTCAATGTTTTTCTTTTTCATGGTTTTCTTGGTGTTTAGCATAACTTTGGATACTGTGTGTGTTTTGATGTATAAATATGGCAGACTGACCTGAAAACAGTGCCCAAATTAGGAGGGGTACTGTAAATATACTCATGTATAGGTCAAGTGATTTTGGTTTTCATTTTTTTTCATGGCTTTCTTGGTGTTTAGCATTACTATGGATATTCCTGTGTGTGTTCTGATGCCTAAATATGTCACACTGACCTGAAAACAGGCCAGAATTTGGGTACTGTGCGTACAGTGGTGTCTAGGTAGGGTGTTTTTTTATTTCTGTGTTTTTTTTGCATGGTTTTCTTGTTGAAAACTGGATAATACTATGTAGGTTTTGATGTCAACATATGGAAGAATGACCAGAAAACACTGCCAAAATAAGGAGGGATACTGTACATGCAGTAGTGCTTAGGTAGGGTGTTTTTTTGGTTTTCAGTGGTTTTTCTGCATGGTTTTCTTGGTATTTAGAATTACTTTGGATATTCCTGTCTGTGTTTTGATGTCTAAATATGCCTGAATGACCAAAACATACTGCCAAATTAAGGACAGGTACTGTACAAATAGATATAGCTTGGAGGTGGGTATGGGTAGGGTCTGGGTATGGCAAGGGAATAGTGTTCATTATCCAGATGATGCCACTATCCTGACATGCCTTTGGCTCTATTACGTCCGGATAAACAAGGGATTACTGTATATAGCTATAGGTAACAATATGTAAAACTGGTAGTTATGTCTGAAGTTCTCCAGGAAGAGACAACTACACATCCCCAAGCTTAAACTATCAAGAATGCCTAACAACTATGATCTGGTGCCAGAAACATGACCGACCAACACACACACACACACACGGGTCGTAGAGAGAGAGAGAGACGGAGCTGCTCCTGGATCGAGGGGAAATAATTGCAGAACTAGCAGCGAAAAGGAGATAGCCTATTGTGATTATGTGGTTGAATACGTGAGTGGTGGTCCTGTCGGATATTAGTTTAAAAAAAAACGCAAGTTTCGGCCCTAAAAATACAAGACAAAGTGAAAAAGAAAGTTTCCATATGGTTGTATCACGGTGGAGAGAGATGGAAGATTGTTTACAACTGGCGAGGGGGAATTTGTGGGCTTCTCTGAGGAAAATGTAAGTAAAGGAAGTGATAAGCTGCAACAAACAAGAGTAGCAGGAGTAGAGAAAACAGCGGAGAGGAATGTCCAGGAGTTAAAAAAGGTATGGGAAGTAATTAAGCAGCTGCAGGAATGGACCATAGAGCAAGAGAGAGAGATCAAAGTCCTACAGAATAGACTGGAAAAAGTTAGCACACGCAGTGAGGAACAAGAAAAAGAAGTCACAGAATTAAAGGTGAGTAACGAATCCACATCAAATGAAATAAAACAGCTGAAGAGGGAGAATAAGGTTGGAAGAAGAAAAGGACAGAATAAAAAGTAAACTAGATGAGTACGAATCAAAATCGAGGAGGCAAGACGAGCATATTCAGGAAATCGAGAAGCAACATAAGGGGTGGAAGAAAATACAGGAGGAAGGAAATGTAAATTTGAAGGAGATCATAGAACAACAAAGTAAAGAAAAAGTGGAGAAGGAAGTGGTTAGAGTACTAAGAAGTAGAGAATCTTTGGTCAGGGATGTAGCAGACAAGAAAAAATGTGTGATAATTTCAGGAATAAAAGAAAAACGAATGACAGTAAGATCTGAAAGAAAGAGAGAGGAACTGAGCAAGACTAAAGAAATAATATCACTGGTTATGGAGGGAAACAATGAGAGATTGAAGAAGTGTTTAGGTTAGGAAAGTACGAGGATGGTGGGGCAAGGCCCTTGAAAGTAAAGTTTAAGTCCCAAGTAATAGTGAATGAAATCATAAGTAGAACGTGGAAATTGTCAGAGAAAGAGGGGTTTAAAAATGTTTGGATTAGGAGAGATGCAAATGAAGAGGAAAGAGCTAAATTAAAGGAGTTAGTAAAGGAAGCAAAGATAAAAAACGAACAATGAACAGAGAAAGAGAAGACAGAGTTCTATTGGAGAGTTATGGACCAAAAATTGAGAAAGTGGTACCAACGGAAGGAAGGAGAGACGAGAGTATAAAAAACGATGAAAAAAGTTTGAAAGTGGCGTACACAAACATTGATGGACTAATATCGGCAAGGTTAGAAATCAATGATTTTTTGAGGGCACACGAACCTGATGTTATGTGCTTTGTAGAGACTAAATTGAAAGAAGATATTGATATTCATATGGGAGGTGGGAAATACAAATTATGGAGAAGAGACAGAAAAGAAAAAATGGGAGGAAGAGTGATGATAGCAATGAAGGACAATATAAACGTAGATACTGTGGAAATGGAAGAGGGCAGGGTCGTAGCGATAAATATGAAATTAGAAACTGGGGAGAATGGTAAGAGAGAGATGGCAGTGGTATATGTTCCCCCTAAGACGAGAGCATGGAATGACGATGAATACCAGCAGATGTTGTCAGACATGGTTAGTTTTCTACAGAAAGTGATTGAGAAAAGCAACTATATAATCCTAATGGGTGACTTTAATTGTAAAGAGGTGAACTGGGAGGAATGAGACTCAGGAGGCAGCGAAGATTCGTGGGGCACTAAATTGTTAAATATAGCAATGAATAATGTAATGACACAGTGGGTTAAAGAAGAGACACAATTCAGAGGTGATGACACACCAGCAAGATTAGATTTGCTACTATCCAAAGAACCCATGTAATTGAATCTTTAAATTATCTGTGTCCTATAGGAAAAAGTGATCATGTGGTCATTGAGTTCCAGATGATAACAGGGAACGTGGTGCCAAGAGATGAGTTTTATAGGCAAGGAAGATACAACTTTGGGAAAACAAACTTTGCAGAATCGAGAAAAATTTTTGAAAATGCAGACTGGAGAAAATTCAGAGAAACAAGAGAGATACAGAGGAAGTGGGATATCTTTTAAGACCTCTACAATTTGGGAGTGGAAAAATATGTCCCAAGAGCAAGTGGGAAAGAAAACACGAAAAAGGTGTGGTTTAATAGCAGGTGTATGATATCGAAAAAAGAGAGGGACATGGCATGGAACATATGGAGAACGAGAGGTAATATCAGAGCAAAGGAAGAATATAAAAGAACTAGAAATGAATATACAAGAATACGTAGAGAGGAAGAAAGGAACTTTGAAAAAGGTATAATTGACAAATGTAAGGATGAACCCAAATTGTTTTATAGATTTGTTAATGACAAATTGAAGCAAAGGGAAGGAATCACCAAACTGAAAGTAGAAGGAGAGGTCTACAAGGATGCAGTAATGCAAGCTTAAGTAATGAACAAATGTTTCCAATCGGTTTTCACTAAGGAAAGGGAGTTTGTAGAAGGAGAGGGAGTGATTAGAAATGTGGTGATAAAAGATATAAAAGTGGAAGTGCAGGAAGTGTTAAATTACTGGGAACTCAAAATGTAAGGAAAGCCCCAGGACCGGATGGAATCTCTAACTAGGTACTGAAGGAATGCAGAGAACAACTGGCGGATAAGATTCACAATTTAATTGTGCGCTCCTTGGAAGAGGAGAAAGTGCCTCAGGAATGGAAGAGGGCAAATGTGGTGCCAATCTATAAGGGAGGAAACAAGGAAGAGCCCCTGAATTATAGACCAGTGTCCCTAACCAGCATGGTTACGAAATTGTGTGAGAGAATCCTGAAAGATAGATGGATAAAATATCTGGAAGAGATGAATATTTTGACTGAAAGTCAGTTTGGATTCAGAAGTGGAAGGTCATGTGTTTCCAACTTGTTGAGCTTCTACTCAAGGGCGATTGACATGCTACAGGAGAGAGACAGTTGGGTGGATTGTGTGTACTTAGATCTGGAGAAGGACTTTGACAAGGTACCCCACAAGAGACTATCATGGAAATTAGAGCTTATAGGAGGACTGAAAGGAAGCCTCCTGGAATGGATGAGAGACTTTTTGAGTGACAGACAAATGAGGACAGTAATAAAGGACAGGACATCTGGATGGAGGGAAGTAACAAGTGGTGTCCCACAGAGCTTGGTGTTGGCACCAGTAATGTTCTTGATTTACGTAAATGATATGGTAGATGGAATGAACAGCTACGCAAGCCTGTTTGCTGATGATGCAAAGATCTTGAGAAAGGTAGAGGTTGAAGAGGACTGTAAAATGCTACAGGAGGATCTGAATAGGATACATGATTGGAGCCGGATGTGGGATATGGGAAATGAAATTCAATGCAAAAAAATGTAAAATATTGGAAATGGGTAAAAGTACCAAGAGGCCATCATTGAATTATTTGATGGGTAATGAACCAATTAGAAAAGCGAGAGAAGAGAAAGATTTGGGAGTGCTGGTCCAGGATAGTTTGTCACCTGAAAAGCACATAAATAAGATAGTGAGAGAGACATATAAACTCTTGACCAATATCAGAGTGGCATTTCATTACATGGATGAGGAGATGATGAAAAAATTGATAGTGGCCATGATCCGGCCCAGGTTAGAATATGCAGCAGTAGTGTGGTCCCCACACAAAAAGAAAGATATAACCAAGATTGAGAGAATACAAAGAACAGCAACCAAGATGGTCCCTAGTCTGGCAGATCTGCCATACAGAGAGAGGTTGGAAAGGCTGGATTTGCCTTCCTTAGAGGAAAGGAGAGAGAAGGGTGACATGATTGCAGTGTTCAGGACCATGATAGGAGTAGATAAAATTGACAGAGAAAATCTGTTTGTGTGGGATGAGAGAGCAACAAGAGGACATGGAATGAAACTAAAGAAGCCAAGCTGCTCGAAGGACATCAAGAAATATACAGTAGGCGCGGAAAGTATTGACGCTTTTTTCCCGACGTCATTCTTTTTCGCGTTAAGTGAAGTAGGGTCAATACTACCCTCCCCTGCGATGCGAAATGAGCTGATGCTTTTTCAACGGGAGCTGGCAACCCTGCTTGATAGGTTTGGCACCACAGGAGCAGGCTCAGTAATGTTTGGGCAGCCACAGGAGGAGGATTGTCTCTGTGTGTGATGCACCACGAGGGCATGTTTTGACTCAAATAACACAGTTATTTGGTTACCTACCACATTCTTATCATGCCTAAAGTAACCACAAGCAAGGACAAACGTGTGGAAGTGATTACTTTATACAAAGCTGGCCACAAACTCCCATTTATTGCAAATCAGATGGTGTTAGACTGAGGACAGTGCAGAGACTGGTGAAGCG
>JAGKTI010032840.1:0-11811 GCA_018397915.1 Birgus latro | reverse complement strand
CCAGGAAACCAAGTCTAACACAGTGCAGGCCACAAGCCGCCAGGAAACTATCTCTCCCTGTGCCCTCTTGGCGTTGGCCACGAGTCACACCAGGCCAAATACAGTGCAGGCTACAAGCCGCCAGGAAACCAAACCTAATGCAGTGCAGGCCACAAGCCGCCAGGCAGCTATCCCTACGGCCACGCAGGCGTTGGCCATGAGTCACGCCTGGCCCAGTACAGAGCAGGCCACAAGCCGCCAGGAAACTACCCTTCCCGGTACCCATCAGGCGTTGGCCACGAATCACGTCGGGTCAGGAGCAGAGCTGGCCATCATCCGCTCCTCTCCTACGGGAGCACCAGCAGTCGGAGAGGACCCTACACCCGAGATGTGGCAGAGTCTTACCTAGGACCTTGGTTCCCTACAGCTCCACCAGGGTGACCAGCTGCCGGACCAGAGCCCATGCAGACCTCGCAGCCGACGATGGGCCCCATCCACCACTTCCCCAGCCCGAGCTTCCCGTGAGGCGTCGCTGATGGCGCCGCCGCCCTCGAGCCGTTGCCACAGCCCAGCCGCCCTGGGTTCCAGTCCCCTGGGTCCCCTGTTGCCCCAGGAGTTGCCCCACACACCAGGGCACGACCTACTGGTGGGTGAGGTCTCCCAACGACGCTCCCAGATCCGACGTCAGGCGCGGCTCCTAGCCCTCTTCAGGCTGAGCCCTTAGCCCCACAGCCATGTGTGGGACCCTGCCCAGGAGCACGCCACTCTGCCCCTGTTTCCCTCCTGACGGAGGAATCGCCCTGGCCCCATCAGTGTCACCCAAGTTAGTGGACTATCTATATATATGTTTGTGTACCCTTAAGCTCAGTTTTAGTGTGCATCTACAGGTATCTTACGAGTGATTCCCTACAGTGTTTCCTCAAAGTGAAGTGACCAGGAACCCCGAATAAGATTGGACGTGCCGATAGATAGAACGTCGCCGGACCTATATTGGAAGGTAGAGTCCTGCCGCCCTAGACAGTCTTAGTGATAATCTAGACATGCCCCTTTTGTGTCTTTGTGCCTTGCGCTGGTGTTTACGTTCCCCCTCCCCTGTGTTCAGTTAAACTTGCATCAACCCCTTGTCTCAGCAGCGTGTCTAACCCGGGCATACCAAATACCACAGTCCCCCCTGTTAAATACCTTTACGGGCAACCCTACCTGTGATAGACTTCCGGCCGCCAGTTACCTGAAATACAGGTGTAACGTAAGATATACATGTATACAGTGCCGTCCAGTGCTATATGGGTTTTAGAAATTGTGTCAAAATCATTCCTGTGTCCGAAGATATAAATGTGTTGTATGTAACACGAGTGTCGGGTAAATAGTACCATACTTGAACAAGAAGGTAAAGTGACAGATAGCAATTGTGTACAGTGTTCACCTGCCCCCGGCCAATCCTTAATATCTGTGATGTATTATTGTTCTGTGTCTTATGTCTAGAATACATGTGTGATATTCACTGCCTTGTTTTTGTGTCCAGTCCTACTCTTAGGAGTTACCTCCCGGTCTAGAATAGGGACCCGCTTTAGCCTGCGTATTTGAGGGCGAGAAACCGTCCCACAAATACGTAGCATAACAAATATAGTATCACACAAAAGAAATGATAAACATTTTAAAAAATTGCAAATGCATTTCGTGATTGTTAAGGTATTAACTAGTTACATGAGTATGGTACGAGTATAAAAAAAAGATATGAAGATATTCGGGAAGAGGTGGTTGATGCTCCTACTTCATATTCCAATACTTTTAACCCCGAGAGACCTCTTCACGCGCCGCACAAGGAACCTCTCCACTTTAAAACTACAGCTGGAGCGGCGAAGAGGTTCCTCGTGGGAAGAGGTAGTTTAATACTATCATGGTTTGTTGCCTGGTTTGTAGGGGTTGGCGGGGGAGGAATTGGCCTGCGCGTCCTGGTGTGTGTGCAGGTGCTGTAGCCGGCGCTTCAGGTGCTGTAGGGGATCGGAGGCTGGGGAGTGGGTGGGGGATTGAAGGAGCTGTCGGAGAGGCAGAAGGAGGTGGGCCTCGCCGAAGATCCGCTCGTGGGGGGGTGATGCCGTCATCATGGGGGCAGGTGTTAATTCCCTATTGGACGATCTTAAACGTGGGCACGCCAATTTTGATCTTGGGTAGCTTGGACGCAGGTTCTGATCTGATTTTTTGGGGGTCCGGTGGCTCCTTTCGCACACCCCATTGCCTTGAGGCCAGTATGGGGAAGAGTGGCAAACGGTGAATCCGAGTAGAGTGGATAGTTCCTTCCAGATATGTCCCGTGAACCCTGGGGCATTATCAGAGTGAATGGCGGGGGAACGCCAAAATAGAGGAAGACGTGGCGCATGAGGGCATCGGCTATGGTGATGGTGGTGTGCTCCTCAGCCGGACAAGCGATCAGGAATTTGGAGTAGATGTCGACAAATGTAATGATGTATTTGTAGCCAGACCTAGGTGGTAGGGGACCGACAGCGTCGACAGATAATAACTGCCAAGGTTTGTGGGCAGAAATCTTCCTGGCAGGACTCACTGAACGGGTGATGCCCTTCCCTAGGCAGCATGCCCGACATGCCTGAGTGACACGCTGGGTGAGAGTAGTAGGGTTGGGGGCCCAGTAGAGATCGTTGAAGACCTGGGTTAGCTTTTTCATACCCAGGTGGATCCCATTGTCCGAGTGTAGGTGGGTGAGGAAGTCTATCGCAGAGTCTGGGTCCAGGACTATGTGGCTCGGTGTAAAAAGTTGGTCCCCCTTTTTTTTTTTTTTATGTGTCCGACACCGGGCATAGGCTTCACAGCCTGCTATCAAGGCCCAGCAGTCCTCCTACATACCAACACCTCTACATGTCACCACTTCGACGCTAACACCCACCGTCCATATTGAATACATGCTAGGGCTGTCTCATACAGGACTGGTGTATTGGTATTAGTGGGGGTATTTTTACGACATGTCGGCGGGTCTTCTGGTAGATCAGTAAAGCCTGGTTTTTAATGAAATTCGAATCCTTAAACTGTTCCCTGCCCCAGTGAGGATTCGAACCTGGGTCTGTCGGGACTGCAAGCCACCTCTCTACCGATCGAGCCACCGCCTCCTTGCAGGTGAAGTTTTGTAAATAGTTGCTGGGGAATCCATGGGGGCTGGTCTTTGTCCTGCCAGCGCCGGACCAGTTCGGGTTAGGGAGTAGGGATTGTACCGGTAGGCGGGAGAGGGCATCGGCATTGGTATGCAGTTTCTTGGGCCGGTAGGCAATCTCATAGTCAAACTCTTATAGCGCCTCACGCCAGCGGAGGAGAAGTGCGTTCTGAGTGGCCGACTGTCAGAGCCACTGAAGGGACTGGTGGTCTGTGATCACGGTGACCCTGGTGCCGGATAGGTAGGCCCTGAAGTGGTCAAGGGCCCAGACAATACCCAGACACTCGCGCTTATTAGCGGCGTAATCCCGTTCTGCTGGATTTAGGGTATGGCTGGCGCAAACGATGATATGCTTGCACCCTTCCTGGACCTGTGCCAGGACGGCGCCTATGGCCACCAGTGAGACGTCGGTGTATAATCTGAAGGGGAGGTTGTAGTTCGGGAAGGCGACGATGGGGGCCGAGACGAGTTTTTCCTTTAAAGTGTTAAAAGCTCTTATTCGGTCATCGCTCCAGACGAATGGCTCGCCTTTCTTAATTAGGTCGTGGAGTGGTTTTGCAATGTCGGCAAACCCTTTGATAAATCGCGGTAATATGACGCGAACCCCAAGAAGGTGCGGACTTGGTGGACGTCTTGTGGGAGGGGCTGGTTGGCGATGGCTCGTAGCTTGTCGGGGTCCGGAGACATGCCTTCCCCGGAGACAATGTGCCCTAGGAAGGTGGCAGAGCGGATGGCCAAAACACACTTAGAGGGCTTGTTTCAGCCCGGCCTGGCATATTCGTTGAAACACCTGTCAGAGGCAGTGAAGGTGATTGCCCCACGTCTTGCTAAAGATGATGACGTCGTCGAGGTACGCCAGGCACACTTCCCAGGTTAGGCTGCTGAGTACGGACTCCATGAGGTGGGAGAAGGTGGCCGGGGCATTGCATAATCCGAATGGGAGAACATTAAATTGGTAATGTTTTCCATTACTGGTGGAAAAGGCCGTTTTCCCTTGATCTTGGGGGTGCATGGGGACCTGCCAGTACCCTGACTAGATATCCAGTGTGGAGAACCAGGTGGAGCCGTGCAGGGAGTCCAGGGAGTCGTCTATGCGGGAGAGGGGAGTAGCATCCTTGATGGTTACATCGTTCAGGCGGCGGTAATCAATGCAGAATCATAGGGTGCCATCTTTTTTTTTCGGATCAGGACGACAGAAGACCAGGGGTTGGTGGAGGGCGTGATGATACCAGTGTCCAACATTTCTCGGACTTGCCTGTCTTCTTCGGCCAGTTGGTGTGGGTTTTTTCCGGCAGGAGGGTTGCTGAATGGGGGGCCCGGCGGTGTGGATTTCATGGGCCAAGTATGTTGTATGCCCTAAGTCTATGGGCCCTGTGGAGAAAAGGTCTTGATATTCGAGGAGTAGGTGGTGCAGGGTTTCGGCTCAGTGGGGGGACAGGTGATTGGGCAAGGGGGGAATGGGGGAGGGGCTTGAATTTAGGGGAGGGGTGTTGCAAGGCTCAGCTTCCTCCAGGTCACGGATCAGGAGTCTTCTTGGTAGAGTGAGGGGTGTAGTTGCTAGATTTGCCACTTTGATGGCGTTGAGGTGTGGCGGGAGGAAGGTCAGTGACATCAGGCAGGCGGAGAGGGGCCCCGTGGGGATGTCTGGTGAGAAAAGGGAATGGGTCCCCTTGGGCTTGTTGATTTGTAGCCAATCTTCATGGTGGGGGGGGATGGTGAGGGTGGACGCGACAGTCGTGGGCAAGGTGGGGCAGGGGGGGGCTGGGACATGAAGGGGGGGAGGGAGGGGTCATCCAGGGGAGGAAGGGGGGGTTGTTGTTTTGTTGTGCGCACGTGCAGTGGGCTAGGGGCTGGCAGGGGGGTGGCTGGAAATGGAGTCGCCTCCCGTGGCAGTCGAAGTGGCTGTGCAACTTCTGGAGAAGGTCCAAACCCAGGTAGCCATCGAAGGCACAGCAGGAAGAGTCGAAAACAATGAAGGGATGGTAGGTGGAGGCTGGTTGGTGGGTCTTGGCTTGTAGGGCCCGAGTTTCCCCACGGATAGGCAAAGGGCCTTCCCCCGCATCTACGAGGCGGGCTGAGGTGGGGAGGAGGGGGCCAAAAGCCTTCTTATGTTGGGAGTAAAAAATGTGTGTAAAGACAGGACCTGTCAGCTCCTGTATCCACCAGAAGTCTTGCCTTGACCCCCTGTAATTTCATCTTGTCGTAGATTGGGGGTCAGTACTTTGTAGAGGTGGCCCCCGCCACCGAAGGGAGGTGCGGGGGTGGTCCTAAAAATCTAACGTCAGCTCGAGGGCCGCGTTGGTGTCAGCATCGCCTTGTTCACAGTTGGTGTATGGTTCCTCGATGAGGGGGAAATCTGGGTTCGAGGAGTTTTTGTCTACTACCGACAATCGGTGGCGCCCCGGCGGGTTGGTTCTCCTTCTGCATGCTGCCTTTAACTGCTCACATGTGTCATGTAGTGGGCAGCGGCTGCTACAGGCTGTAAACTCCCATGGATTGATGGTGATGAGGTTTGTGTCTTCTTTCTGTGGCAGCTGTTTCTTGGTAGGGCGAGCTCTTGGGGGGTCAGGGGCGGGGGAGCTTCATGTTGGGGCTGATTGGGGTTGGGGCATTAATGGGGGTGGCCTCATGGGGAACCTGCTTATGACCCTGATGTGTTGTGTTGGGGGGCTTGCTGCGAGGAGGCGGTGCATGGACATCGCGGTCCAAATCTCCTGCCTGGTCGTGGATAGTGAAATGCTCTTTCACTCTGCCCAGGAGGATTCTGAGGAGAGTGTTGAATATATGTTTGTCCCAGGTATCTATTTCAGCGTCCGGGTACGTGGCGGCGACGAGTCGTTGAGCTTGGATCAATGTGTTGTCCAAATCACCGTCATATTTCAGGGCATCGAGTTGTGACATCGCAACAACTTTCCCTAATGAAGGGGTAATGGCCTCTGTTACTATTTTTACAAATCTGGCCCATGTGAGATCTGGGACTATTTTTGGTGCTACACTAGATAGGCTACTGCCTTTCCCAGGTGAGGTAGAGTGACAGCTATTTTCTGTCTATCGCTATCAAACCCGATGTCAAGTAATGGCTTGACCATATCTATGTATGTAGTGATGTCACATTATTCTGGGTCAAATTTTGGTAGGGGTACATGTGTTTTGGCTGCCATTTCCCCAGTCCTTTTTCCCACCGTCCGGGTCAAGAACCACCGCTAGCCATCAGTGTTATGCCACGTATTTGTGGGCCGACTACTCGTCTCTTGTACACGTAGGCGAGAGGTGAACTCATTACCTGTCGGTTTCTGAAGGGCGACTTCTCGTCCCATCAAATATGCAGACTCACAGCGGGTTCTTATTCAAGGTCGGGTCAGCATTTCTAAGGAAAAGACTGAGCACAAAAACAAGGCAGTAAACTGTTACACACATGTATTACAAATATCTTCCCAGAGACAAATATTACAACACTAGATACCATAGATTCTGGGTTGGTCGGAGATGGGTTAGTACAAGGTTTTACTGAACTACAATCTGTCTCTATACCAGCTTAGGGAAAGTATGGTAGAATACACCCAGTATTTACGGTACTTCTATTACACTTATACTTTGGACACAGAAATACACTTGTTACAATTTCCCAATATAGTATAGCACTGGATGGCACTGATACAAGGGTTCAATTATGTTAACTCTATGTCGATAGATACAAATCTGGTTGGCGGTCTATCATGGAAGGAGCTGGCCACGCTGTCGCGCACTGAGAGGGAGTACTGCAGTATTTTAGAGAAAGACTCGGAGATGGATAGACACACGGTGACTAACGTGCCTGTACACTGGGGAGGGGGAGGATTAATAAACGAGAGGTAGCATGATCACTTTGTAGGTGTCGTTTCCAAAGGACACAGTGTGAGTAGCTTTACAAACACTGGCGTGCTTTTACACTAGGGAGGGAGATAATTAATACTCAAGGGGATGGCACAATCAATACAATATAGTTTTCCTGTTTGGTCACCATGGGGTTTCATTCACTGGGGGGGTGTGAGTGACATTACACAAGCGGGGGCGCACAGGACTCCGTTCGTGATATACCATAGACCAGGATCACTAGTGGGCTCATCCATTCTTATACTCTGGGCTTTTCTGGTCACTTAATCACGAGAACACACTGTAAGGAATCACTCGCATTACACATACGACCGTATACATATATCTGGGTCTGAGGCATACGCTGGTAAAGTCCGTCTTCTTCCTATCACTGGTGGGCTAAAGGTTGATCCCTCCATCAGGAGGGTGGACAAAGAGACATGCCTTTGCAAGGCCCCACACATAGGTGTGGGGCTAGGGGCTCGGTCCAAAGAGAGCCAGGAGGCTGGCCTGACACCGGGTCTGAGACGTGCCCGGAGAGGTCCCACCAGCAGGTAAGTCGTGCCCTGGTGTTCGGGGCAGCTTCTGGGGTGTCTGAGGACCCAGGATACTGGAACCCGGGGTGGCTAGACTGCAGCAATGGCTGGAGGGTGGCGTCACTCTCAGGGCCGCCTCACGGGAACCTCGGGCTGGGGGAGTGGTCAACAGGGGCCAACACCAGCTGCTATGTCTGCTGGAGCTCCGCCTCGGCTGCTGCTCACACTGGTGGAGCTGAAGAGATCTAAGGCCTCGGGTAATGCCTCACCAAGGCTCCGAGAAAGGGTCCTCCCCAGTTGCTCCCTCTGCAGGGGAAGGGGTGTGTCCCACCCATCCACAGGAAACAGGGTGGGCCAGGCAAGGAACTTCCCCGTCGGGAGACATCCTGGGAACAGAGGGTGAGGAGTGGACTGTGGCCAACTCTGCCTCCCCCGTACGGCTAGTGCCTGGCAGGGCGGTTCCTCTGCCCCATTGGAACTCAGGGCTAGAGCGAGACACAGCTTGCTGTATCCTGTCTCCGTAAGGGGAGTGAGAATCTCCTGTAGGAGAAGGGCAGACTATGGCCTGCTCTGCCTCTGGCTCAACGCAGCTAGTGGCTTGTACCGTAAAACAGGGAGCACTAGTAGCAGAGGGACGGACGATGGCCAGTCCTGCCTCATACGCAGCACGGCTTGTGGCCTGTGCTGCGGCGCTACTCTGGGGGGAACGACTACAGGTAGTGGACGACTGGTGGCCTGTCCTGAAGCGACACAGCTTGTGGCCCGTGTCGCGGCCCTGCAGTAGGGATGCAACTGGGGAACTGACTGTGGCCGGTTCTGCCCCTTTCCTGGTATGGACTATGGTGAATACCATGGCGTTGCGTGGAGTTGTCAAAACGACTCCACCCCTTACCTGGCGAGTAGATTTCCGGATGGAGACTTGGCGCTGGCGACTGCTACCTTCCCGGGGCGTTGGCTGGGAGTAAGAGGGGTGTCGAGGAGGGATACAGGTGTGCCGTTCCTGTCCCGGGCCGCTCAGGGTCAGCAGCGGACACCCGGTGGTCCTTGGGGGGCTGGGGGAGCTGATGTCGTCTGCACTGGCATCTGAGTGGTGTGGAGCCCTTACTCCTAACTCCTTTATTTCAAAAATGTTGTGTACAACACATCCACATAGAACAACATGGCATCTTCCTTTTTTTTTTTTTTTTTTACTTTTTTCACAATGCAACACCGTATCAGGAAGACCTGTTCCAAATGGATACACGGATAATCACTAATAAGCGATAAGGACCAGGAGTGTGAAAACACAGCTAATCCTGACAACACCATGTGGATTACTGCTGAGGGACGCTGCAAAAGTGTCCAAAAACCAATATATATGGACAGTATTGCGCGAAACTCAAAAATGCGTTGTGCATGATTCCCGTTGGCACCGGTCTCCCTATCTAGGGTTAAGCCATACCCACAACTGTTTGTTTCCGACCCAGTGGGAAAAACTTAACATACTCAGAGGTGGACTTCATTTCTCAATTTCCCAACCATAGGTTAGGTTAGGTTAGGTATGTGCATGATTCCCATTGGCACCAGTCTTCCTATCTAGGGTTAAGCCGTACCCACAACTGTTTGTTTCCGGCCCAGTGGGAAAAGCTTAACATACTCAGAGATGGACTTCATTTCTCAATTTCCCAATAGTAGGGTAGGTTAGGTTAGGTATGGTTAAACTCTTAGGTTAGGACAGTCCTTTCCGTCATTACGTTGACGAATCAAACGAGTTGTCACAGTGGATCAACTAAAAACAAAGGGGAAACAGATTTATCAAGAAACGTTTATTTACCACCCAAGAAAGAATCAGAAAAATATGACAGACTATCAGAAACAAGAACTGATTTGGTAATGTGCTTCTTTTGCTTAAAATAAAGCATATGTTTAGCCAATGAACAAACAAGAGCATCTGTACGGTGGTGGCTTCCCTTTTTTATCAGTCACTTCACCAGAATCCACCCCACCACCCTCGTGAGCAGGTCTTGAGCGGGAGGCATGGGTAGGGAGCAGACCTCTGAGGTCTATAGTAGGCTATGGAGAGGCCATCTCCGCAGTGAGCTTGTAGCTTTGGCCGCCACATTGAAACGCCGCCCGCACTAGGGTTATGACAAATCTCAAATTTATTAGCCTGGGGTTCTAAACGATGAACTTTTACCTAAAACTCACAAAAATGACTTCGATTTTGCCAGACCTTGAAAAAACCTCCCGCACCTAAGACAGTTTTATATTTCACATTAAAACACCTAGCTTCTCAAAGACTCTTTATTATAACATGTCAGTTTTACATACAATGCACATGAGGAATACATGAAAATGAGTACATATAGCATTTGTAGTGTTTTTAATAGTTTTTTTTTTCAGATTTGTGTATTAGTGTTAATAAATTTGCTGTTAAGATATTTGTCTGTTTTGCAAGTAGAACGAACCTCCTCCATCAACTTTACAGCTCTCTCAGCTACTATGTTGGAGCGAGGCACATCAAACACTGATGGTTCCTTTTTCCAGTGAGCAGAGAAGCATTTCACAGCTTTGGGACACTTAACTTTGGATATTGCTGACAACAGGTCTTCATAATCAGTCTCTGAATAGTGTTGGTTAGAAAACCAGGCCCGCGACCATGTAGTTGCAATGAAATCGCAAGTAACCCCCAGCTGTTCTCGCCAATTAGGAAGAAGGAAAAATGCAATAAGTGCAAAAATTCCTCGTGAGTTCCACCTGGCACTGTGAAGTGATGGCAGCTTGTGCCATTTGATGTGAGGCTATTTTTCCTCCGTTTTGTAAAACTTGTATGCTTCACAAAGCTCAAAAAGGAATTTAAAATCATCTCTCCAGCCAAGGTTCTCATACTCTGGTATCACTTCTGTTCCCATATATGCATTTTGCAAATCATCATACTGTTCCACTGCTGATTTTGACATTTTACTTTGCAAGGACATATTTCCAAAAAGCAGCACTCAACAGCAAATTTTCCACAGCAATACTGCAAAGAAAGCAATATTGTATGAATGATGTGATTTGAACAACTATACAGTATACATTTACACAGTTTTAAACATCAAATCGGTTTGGTTAAGCTGCTTGTTGCAAGTCCTAAAGCAGTCTGGCTGCAATGGACGACAAATGCAGTCCTTTTAAAATTCAACAATTTGATAATACAAAACAACAATAGCAATTACAGAACAACTAATATTGAGATCCCTTACAAATAATATGCAGTGCACTGTTAATGTCAGCGTGACCCACTTATAATGTAAACAATAGAAATGAGTTCACAGATTTAACACTAAAGGGCCACTGATCAAACAATTTTATCTATTTTACCTTTGTTTTTTTTATTTCTTTTAATTATTGTTTAATAATATATGTTAGCAATATTCATTCGTATATATTTCCTTGTTATTTCTTGATACTTGTTAATTCTTTTCTTGTTACGTTATATTGTAAATAGTATTTTGTATTCTCATGTATTTTTAAAAGTGATGTGGTGCTAGGTGCGGGAAGTTTTTTCATGATCCAATGAAATGAACTTCATAAAAGTGATCTATGGGTAAAAGTTCATCAAATGCAACATCAGGAAAATGAAAGTTTTGAAAAAAGTTTTTTAGTCATAACCCTANTCCCAGCCGCGCTGCGCTGGCGGTAATCCCCCGGTGATCTGGGGGGGGTTGGGGGAGCTGGTGTTGTCTGCCCCGCTCGCTGTGTGGTTGGCGGCTCCAACTCCTAACTCCTGTATTTCAGTAAGCAAGAGCAAAACAGAAACAGCAAGCTAAGAACAGTGATCCAATTGCATTACCATGGTGGAGGTGACGAGTGCGGGAAGTTTTTTCATAATCCAATGAAATGAACTTCATAAAAGTGATCTATGGGTAAAAGTTCATCAAATGCAACATCAGGAAATTGAAAGTTTTGAAAAAAGTTTTTTAGTCATAACCCTAGCCCGCACTCGTCACCTCCACCATGGTAATGCAATTGGATCACTGTTCTTAGCTTGCTGTTTCTGTTTTGCTCTTGCTTACTGAAATACAGGAGTTAGGAGTTGGAGCCGCCAACCACACAGCGAGCGGGGCAGACAACACCAGCTCCCCCAACCCCCCCCAGATCACCGGGGGATTACCGCCAGCGCAGCGCGGCTGGGAGCAGGAACGACCTACCTGTTCAACTTCCTGGCGCCCCTCCTGTGCCCAGGTGAGGGCCCGGAAAGGTAGCAGTCGCTGGCACCTTGTCTCCGGCCGGAGCACATCTCTGCAGGTAAGGGGTGGAGTT
>JAGKTI010032839.1:0-11811 GCA_018397915.1 Birgus latro | reverse complement strand
GCAGAACTTTTCTTCTGAAAGCAAGTGTAGTCCGATACATTAGAGAAATCCAGATATTAGGCTCTTTCCTGTATTTTCCTCCCACCCACTGCATCCATGTGTGACTTTGAATCAATCATATACAATATAGCAGTCACTATCAATGCAATACAGTGACACAAACAAACAGGTAGTAATGTCAGCCAAGGAGGGTTAAGCAGTGCCAATGTTTGTGGCAGCTGATCTTGAGGTTGCCTAGACCCCTTCAATCCAGGTGGCTTACTTTTTACTTTACACTTCCTATCTCCAGATGATTTTATATACAGTGGTTTAGGTTTGGCTCTTTGAACTGAAAGGGTTATACATAACCTTCGTTAACCCCTTCACTAATAATGGGCTCTCCTGAGTTAAATAATATTATCTGGAGGTAGCAAGACCACTGTAACCTTTAAAAAAAATAAAAAATAAAAAAAAAATAAAAAATAAAAACTTGAGACTAGGGGTTAAGCAATCAATCACTGCCAACACAAGACACTGTCCACAGAAAGTCCAGCTGGTAGCAATGTGGCCCCAAGGAAGGCAGGACAGTGCTGATGTTTCTGTGGCTCTGTAGCTGTGGATCTCGAGGCTGCCTAGTCAAGACAAGCGAGGAAGATGATGAGGCGAAGATGGAAGGCACCTCGAGTTGTCGTCTTTCTTCATCAGAACAAGTCGAGTGGCTGTGGAGGAAGCAAGTCAGTAGTCCCTCAGTTTAGGAACAACTGTCATTGCTCTCAGGGGAAGGCTGATGAGGAGAGAGAGAGGGAATCCCACCACCCAAGCACCCCAACCTGTTGGGCCATGGAGAAGTTGGATTACCTTCACTCTCGCTCATTATATATACTACAGCTATTTTAACACTCTCAGGATCCTATGACTTTCACCTGACTAATACTGTCTGGCATTAGCTGGAATAAAATACTAGGGTTGTCCTGACCATGAGAGTGTTAATGGTGCCAATATTAACACTCTCAGGCTCCAATACTCACTCACTGCTGAATAAAATCATCTTGTATTAATTGGAAAACTTATGCCAGAGTTGCCCCAACAATGAGAGGGTTAATATGGCACAGAATATAATAGTAAGGCTTAAAAGCTGACAGCATCATAACAAACAATGTACTGGTATTGTGAATAGCTGCCATGGAGAAGTTGACATACTTTCACTTTTGCTCATAATAATGGTACAGAATAAGATAGCAAGGTAAAAGTCTGTCAGTATCATAATATATACTGTGATTATAATATCAAGATTTAGGGCTGTCAAGTATCACAGCTAATACCCTGAACATAACTGCAAGTTACATTATCTGCATGTCAACAAAAATTTCATAAGTTGTCTTCCATTACATTTTTGTATCTGGTACAATCTCCAGATCAATGTGTGGACATCCAGATCCTGTTATGGAGGAATGTACTGTCACAGTAAAAATACATGGCTTCACTTTAAACACACAAAAATTTTCTATGTACAGAACTTGCAGTCATTTAAAAAATGTTTTCCAAAAATTTATCCTTCCAGGCATCTGATATGTACTGAGTCAAAGCCTGATGCTTACTGAGTGAAACCTTCACACTAAATTAATGCCAAGATTCATGTATTCAGCAGTCTTCCAGATCTCAGAAACAAACTATTTTAAGCTCTGTACTGAAAACACTATGTAACTAAACAATTTAAAAACCTGATGTGTGTGCTATGACAGTATGCTTTGAATCCTGTCATCTCTTTGATACAAATTTTTATGGAGTTGTCAGCCTTCGCGAATACATGAAAAGCATGCCTGTGCATGAAAGGGTAACTATACTTCATTTAAATATGTTTCATTATAAACACAACAATGGCAGAATGTCCATGACCCATCTTGTAGTAAAGTCTTTGCTATTTCAATTCCACATTACATAAAAGTATGTTAAAAAACTAAACATCATAGTGCACCACATCAAATGAAACTGATATAAACAGTTCAATAAAGCATATCTCCATTAAAGTAAAAAGAGGTGTTTTTCATCTGACAAACTTGCATAACAAGAATACTATAAATATTGAAAAAAATGAAAAATAAAATAAACAGAAGAAACCTGAATACTGTACTGTGCAATACGAACTGATAACTCAAGTTCATTCAAATCAATCACGGAACAGAAAGGCTGGCTTTTATATCATGCTGCTTTTGATGCTGCTTTAATGAAAATGGACAAGCATGTCACTATCAAGAAAATACTACTTCTACTGCAAGATTTATCCTCAGGATTATTGACAAGTTCCCCACCTCTCTGTGAAGTGTTCCCTTATACGTTCATGATGTACCAAATAGTCCTCAGTGATATTAACAGTTCACAACAAAAATATATTTTATCCCCTAATCTTGGTTTTCCTTTTGTGAGCTTCTTTGCTCAATTTTCCACACATCAATTGCTCTACATAATTAAATAACTTAAACATGAACTGCTTTTCCGCATCAACCTTCCCCTTATGAGGATGTCAATCAAAAGGCCTGCTTAACTTCAAACTCAGATTTGAAAACTATACCAGTACAACAATCTCTCAATTATCTAACATAATGGAGCCAAAGGCATGTCCAGATACAGGCAAAATCTGGATATGGAGCAATATCCTCTACTGTACCCATAACCTGCCTATACCCAACCTATATGTACAGTACCCCTTCTAATTTTGGCAGTGTTCTCCACTCTTTCAGCTGTATTCAGACATCAAAACACACACAGGAATATCCAATGTAATGCTAGACACTAAGAAAATAATTCATAAACAACAAAAATCCACAAATATCCTACCTATAATGTACAGTACCCCTCCTAATTTTGGCAGTGTTCTCCGGTCTTTCAGCTGTACTTAGATGTCAAAACACACAAGGGAATATCCAATATAATCCTAGACACTAAGAAAGCAATGCATAAACAACAAAAGTCCACAAAAAAAATCAATGAAGATGACGGTTGCAATAAGTATTTTTAACCCTTTTGGGAACCATAAGTTTTCAAGAAGTTTCTGGGACAACAACAGAATGATGGCTTCTTCCGTGGCACAAAGAGAAACTTTCCCACGGCAAAATATGTCCTCCGCAATTGGTTATATTGGTATAAATTGCATACCACCATCTTTGCTGGTTCATCCAATATACTGTATTATCATTATGCCAGAAATCGAGAGTCCCGGGTTCAATTCCCGGCATAATGGTAATATAGTGGATGATTTTTCCTGTGTAAAGTACAGGTTTCTCTCCTCATCTTTGCTGGGGTTTATACTTTAAGATAAGCAAATAAAAACACACAAAACTGATGAGGAAAAGTAAAGAAATGCAGTAGGAATAAACTTTGTTCAAAAGTAAAAAATGCCTTCAAATAACTTCCCAACATCCTAACGCAAAATTTTGCCTGCACGGTGCAAGAGATAAGCATATGTCTAGATACAGAACTTCATGAGCTTTCTCATGATGTTTTTGGAATTCTGACATGACCAATAGTATTCGAATAATCGCCAAAAACTAAAAAACTCACTGGTGACGATGCAGAGAGGGTGGGAGGCTGGGCAAGCAACACTAGGGTGGGGGAGGTCTGAGGGACAGGGAAGGAGATAAGTCTGGCAGTGGTGAGCATGGGAGGGGACAGAGGAGGAACAAGAAGTGGGAGGAGGGGAGCGAGAGCTGCTGGGGCTCTTTGAGCGTTCAGTGAGCAGTGAGACGGGCACCTTTGCTCTGCTGGTAGGTTAGGCTCTGTGTTAATTGCGCGAGACCAGTGCAATCCCACTGATCCGGCTGGCCGAGGGACTATGACCATTTGGTGAGGAGCCGGATGGGCATTTTCAGTCAGTTTGCGGGTTGCGGTCTGTGGTACTCTGTATTACTTGCAAACGGACGTTAGCATCCAAGTGATCTGGGTGGCCGAGGGACTTTGACCTTTCAATTGGGATCCAGACAGCCATTCTGACTAAGCCTGTAGGTTGCGGACCAATACCCACCAGTGGCTGGTAGCATCCATGTGAACCGGTTGGCCGGGTGACTTTGACCATTTGGAAGGGACCCGGACAACCAATTTAGCTCAGCCTGTGGGTTACAGTCTATTACCCGTACATGAACAGAGTGGCCAGTGAGCCACCCAATCGATTTTTTTTACTTATCGGCTGCCCATCTGCCAATGTCAGAACTTTTATGTTCAGATACGGACAAATAAATCCAGATAAGGTAATAATAGATTCATGGCCTAATGTCTGTATACGGAGCATGTCCGGACACTTAACGTCTGTATAATCGAGAGATTACTGTACATAAAAAAGCGTCCCCTACATTAATCACAAAATAAATTCATACAGAGGATCTTCAACACACAGTGAGTGAACATACAGCTACTGTCATCAGCCCCACATGCTAGAGGGTTTCCCATTACAAAATAATTGCTCTTCACAAAACATATTTCTTTTTATAAGGTAGCTGCAAAGATTGCTGAAAGGAGTTACAACTGCCATAAGTTATCACACCAGTGACTCAAAGGGACAAAGATGCAACATCCCAGTTAAGGAACAAATCAAGGAGGCAATCTCTATTTTGGTGTTTCCATTCTACTTTGCTCACTGCAACAGCCACTTTGTGAGCCCAAGGCTCAGCTATCACAATCCAATCATTTAAGGGCAGCTGACTGGCCACCCACACCTATAGCGGCTTTGTTTATTTTTTAATTCCTATTTACTAAACAGTTTGGGGGACCCAACATATAATAAAATTTAGCATAAAAAGCACATATCTCAAGAGAGTTAACATAAAAATAAAAATTATATATAATTAGTGCAACTAAAAAAAAAAAATGCAGCATTGCTAACCAACATGAAAACATAACAATGCTAGACTGTAAACGTATGACAAATTTTTAACATAAAATTAATGAAGTTACATTCATGCTTCTATTACCACAGGCATGATAGAGTATTTCATTATGGCTAATGGCATAAGTTGACTGCAAAACTTCCAGCAGTCATAGGGTTGGAATCTACTGAAAAATGACCTTTCAATACAATGGTTTCTACTAGGATTTAATTGTAGATGACCCCAACAATTTCAAAGCTCTCCTTTGTACTTTTCTCTTTTCCCTAGTTCTGGGTTGTACCTTATACCATCTTTTGGAGGGAGAGAGGGCCAGGATAATATTGATAATAGCTATTTGACAAAATTTCATAGTTCTCTTATTTTGTACTTTCACTTTCCTTGTTCTAGATACTACCTCACCCCAGCTTTGGGTGGGAAAGTGGGTCACGGCTATGCGATGAATGGTAAATGACACCAACAGTTTCAATCGCCTAACGATTACCCCACATAATCAAAGGGCTGATGATTCTCCAACATCAAATTAAAAATGCTATCTGACTGCTTTTTCTATGTAAACAAAATCAGAACACAGCACATTAGAAAAACAGTAAACTCCACCTACCTGCATAAATATGACTTCATTGTGGTCAATGTACATGCGTTGTTGGTTGGCCAGGGCAATTTCCTCCAAGTCTGTAACTGCTTCACTCTGGTTGTCAATCTGAGGAAAGACAGGAAAAAGGTAAAAAAAAAAAAAAAAAAAAAAAAAAATGCACTATATGTGCCCGTGTTAAAATGAGGTGGGTATCACATGTTAGTGTTTACACTCTGTCCAATACAATCAGTCTCTTCATCTTGACTTGAACAACTTAGTGGTGGTGAAAGGCAAGGTTCAAGTGCAACAGGAATAGAAGGAGGGACGGACAGGAGGAAGTAGTCTATTAAAGGAGGGTAGAAAGTTTGCAAGAGGATGGAAAAAAGTCAAAATATAAGAGAGAGGTGGAGAAGCTACTGGGTAATGTGATTTGGAGCAGCTGGGGGAGGTGGAGGGTGTGTGCAAGTGCAAGATACAGTATTTAGAGAAGAAATCTGTGCAGCATGTGAGGTGGTGTGTGGAGTGAAGAGAAAACAAAAGGGAGTGCAAGGAACAGAATGGTAGAATGAAGAGGTGACACGAGCTGTGGCACAAAAAAAAAAAAGCATATAGCTAGTGGATGGGAAAGCAGAGGCATGGAGGAAGTTGAGAGACAGAAGAGAGAGTTATATGTACAGAGGAAGAGTGAGGTGAAAAGATTAGTGTGAGAGGGTAAGAAGAGAGTGGATGAAGAATTTGGAAGGAATATGAGGTGTAAAGTGGAGGGAATGTAAGAAAATTTACTGGAAAGACGTAAACAGATTTAGACAAGGTGATGAAGAAGTTAGCAGGGGAGTGAAAGATAAATAGCTGACTGCTAGTTGAGAAGAGAGAAAATATGAGCAGCTGCCCACCAGCATGATGATGACTTGGACCAGATCAGGAACTAGTTTAGGTGAGCTGGAAATTTATCTGACTTTCCTCCTCCTCCTCCTCTCTACTTCAACTTTCTTATTGCTATTCTTGTCAGATCAGAAGGTGTTGCATTAAAAGGAAGCTGTAAAATAAGACACTAGAGTTGGTCTAGGAACCAGTTTAGATGGAAGACTGGAAACTTGTTTTCAGACTTTCTTGGGTGGGCGACCCTTGGCCAAAAAACAAATCCCCACTGAGGCCATGTCACAGTTGATTTGAAATATGATAAATATTTATGCGATGGACTTTTCTCAAATGCATCCTTATCACAAAACGAGGAGCTCCAACAAGCACGCATGCGTTGATCTTGGTCACTCAGTGGCAGCTCTTCAATCTGTCAGAACTCTGACAGCCTCCCTAGTCAGTCACTTATTCCTGAAATCACACTATCACCACCGAAACCATATTACAGTTGATTTGAAATATGATGCACATTTATGTGATTGATTTTCGCAAAAGCATCCTTACCACAAAATGAGGATGTGCTTGTTCGTATCATATCACTTATAAAAGCTCCAACATGCATGCATGCATCTACCTTGGTCACTCAATGGCAGCTTTCAACCCTGTTCAAACTAAGGCAGCCTCCTATTCAGTCACTTATCCCTCAGGTCACACTCTATGACCTTGTCCCAGGTCTTTTTCAGTCTGCCTCTCACAACCCTACCCCTGATGTTCACATTTCTCACCTTCTGCAACCAACTGTCATCCTCCATCCTCTCAACATATCCAAACCATCTCAATCTACCCCTCCTAATAACAACAATACACTCCAGTCCCATCCTTCCTTTCAACTCTTCCATCATAAGTCTAGCCCCCAAGGCCTCGCATTCAAGGAAGAACTACACACCCATCTAATCACTATCATTTCTGTAAGTTTGAGCCTATGAATAGCCTCTTCCCTCATGACCCAGGTCTCACTACCATACAGCATTATACTCCTAACACACGCCACATACAAAAAACCCTTACCAGGGAGGGAGAGCCCTCTCAATGTCACGAGAGGCAACAGGTACCTGAACTTTCTCCAACCATTCCTTACTTGGCTCTGAGCATAGGATTCACAACCCCTTCCCTGAGGCCCAACAGACCCCTTACGTACTGTGCTATACACTTCCACATGCCACCACTACAGCACTTAACACCCACCTTCCATACTGAATACATGCTAAAGCTGTCTCATGCCAGACTGTGTATTGGTATAAGCAAAGGTATTTTCATCACATGTCGGAGGGCCTTTTGGTAGATCAGTAAAATCCACTTTAGTGAAATTCATATCCTCAAACTATTCCCTGCCCCAGCCAGGATTCAAACCTGGGTCCATTAGGACTGCAAGCCACTTCTCTACCAAATCAGCCACTACCTCCCCCTTAAATGGCCAAAGTCTTTAATAACATGAAAGATATGATACCTGAGGAAGTGGTGCCCACAGCTTGACAACAGGCTCAATACCACTGGTGGCCAGGAGGCAGGTGTGAGGGTGAGCCTGGACACAATTGACAATTGACTCATCGCCTGGCACCACACGCACTAGGTTGGTAGAGTGACGGTCCCACACAAATAGGTTGCCATCGTCAGACCCTGCTGCGATGAACTGACCATCACTGAAAATAATAATTTAAAATCAGGTAAAGGTTCATACAGCATTCAAATCACACATAAACTTAGCAAAATAAAATTGTCTGGTAGTAGCAAGAGAGATTATTATCACACTAAAGAGGTTGAGTGATGAAGCATTCAGGATAAACTGCTGAATAATCAGTATGGCATGTCTGCTTCAAGTCTGCTTTGGTATTCAGTCAAGAATATTATAATGTCAGCATAAAGAACAAACCTGAGTGAGTGAGGCTGCTACTCTCTGCTTTCAGGTGTCCCAGCAAAACAGTAACAGACAGCAAGTGCATTAAGGGAATAAACTTTCTTCACAGTTTTATCTGAAGATTACTGAAACCAGCAAAACAAACAAAATCTTGACTGAACAAATTCCTGTCTCAGATCATCCAGCTTTATGCTATGTATTCACTACCTGTGTCCCTGACTCTATACATACATGCAAGCACATACACAGACTCAAATCATCATTACCATCCCACCTCTTTTTCCCACCCACAGGTATAAAAACCTGAGAATTACTCAACACCATGTGCAATGGAATGGGCTATGCACTCATTCACTCACCATTCAAGTCCCTGGAATCCAGACGACACCTTATAGGCAAACCTTTCCATACACAGGTGCTTTATTATTGCCAGTCAGGGGGTGCTAACCTGATGACTATCAGGTTAAAAAGGGTTGCCAAACCACTGTCATGCACTTCTCAATACGAAATTCATCCTACTCACTTGATCCCTTTTCAGTTTCATAGCTTCACTGACCTCCATACCATGCTTTCTTGCACATTCATATACAAAAGACTACCTATCCACCATGGCCCACCATGCCTCCTCCCACTGTCAAACACACTCCCATACACCCTTTTCACCACCTTTTTATACCCACTCTCTCAATATGACTATACAATCCAAGCATACTCTCTTCAGCTCTATTGTCCATGACTTCCTTACAACAAAATTTATTCTTTCATGAATCATATCACTGTGTTCCTTATGATGAAATACATTACTATAGTCCTTATCCTACACTCTCCACACTCCAAACACATTTCACAATAATCCAATATCCATTGCTTTAACTTTTAACTTTCTCTTTTCATGCCACACTTGAGTCTTATGCCCATATGCCATTGTGGGTACTAGAACTCCTTCAAACAGTACTCTTGAAGCTGCCACATTCAGCCTTCTGTTTTATAATAACTCCTTCACAGCACCACCACCTTCCTTCCCTACGCCACTTTATTTTCAACTTCCTTTATACATTTACCTCTCTTTTTAAACACACGACCCAAGTACTTAAACTCTCTCACAAAGTCAACTCTCACCAGTAAAAAATAAATAAATAATAAAAAGGTAAATAAATACAAAAATTTAAATATAACAGATATCCATTATCATCATCACTCGACTTTTATTCCAAATAAATATATAAATATAATGCTATCTACAACCCCTATCAAATACTTACTCTCCAAGGAAGATAGCTTCTTTGATGTCTGTGAGGGTGTTGCAGTGTCCACAGTATGACTTGTGGTAATCTGCTGCTCGTTTCCTCCAACCCTGCTCCTCTGCACCTGGCATTTGGAATGGTATGTCGTTGGTGTTCTCACTTTCTGACCCTGAAAAAAAAAGAGAGAGAGAGAGAGAGGAAAACAATAAATAAACAAATAAAACACTGCACCAGTATCCTCCAATCACATAATCTTAAGCTAACTTAATATGCCATATCTCTCTTTCATATCACTGATTCCCTTTCCACTTTAAACTGCCATCCTTCCCAGTAAATACTTCCTTTTGTTGTTTTATCAGCACCTCTGGGTCCACCAGTGCCCTAGCTATGTCCTTTGTCTTATCAGGAAAGAAAAAATTTTTAGTCTGAATTACGTACTAACTTAATTAAAATACAGACACCTTCCCACACTACCTAAAAACTACAGGAAGCAGCTTTTAGTTCCTTCAATCCCATGATGCCTTTTACTCAAGTCAGGCTACCTCTATTCAATTTCATTCACTTTGGGGTGGACCTCTCGCACTGTAGGGACCAATGAAGGCTATATCTCATTCAAAATGCAAAACCTCCTCTGAGAAGGACACAATTGCATGAAGACAAGAAGAAAAAGATATAAAACACATCCTCAGGCTGAAGCAGCTAAACTGAAATAACTCCATCTACTATACCAATTATGAGACATTTTTATATTAAAGAAATATTTTCAGAAAGTGGCTTAATAAGCCTCTTAATAAAATACAGGCATTTCTGTTACTCATACAAAAGATATTCACACCTTCTTTATGCTTGTTATTGATTGCTTTGGTGATATCATTAGCTAAGGTTCGGCATGCCGGAGATGAGCTGTGGTCAGAATGTTTCACCATGAAGTTATCCAGGCACTCTCGTGCCTCCTGTTCCCTGCCCAACTGATGCAAACACCTGGCTAGCCTGCAGGATGAAAGGAAATGAGAGTTAGGCCCCAACTTATCATATGTTTATCGTAGTTTTCTTACACAGCAAGTCCTCTTTATATCATATCACTTTTTCTACATTCCATTTGTATATTAAGTCCAGCCTTCACATGATGGCACCCACAAAAACATCCTTTAATTCTTTCCCTAACCCCTGAAAGGAGGAGAGTAGGCTGCATGGGTTGAGCAACTTCAGCTTGCAGTCCACCAGTTTCAAGTTCAGATAATCCTGGGGTCACAACAACAAGCTACCGTATTAGGTTCACAACAAATTACATAAAAATTGTCAATTAAAGTTCCATTGTTACTTTTAACCCGTAAAACGCAGGATTGTGGGCGGCTATACTGGCACTTCCCGCCGGGGGTAATTCGAGCTCCGACTGACTTTTAAAAAATATTTGCCAAAAACCAGTTATTTGTCCTAGAATACTATAATTGCACATGCATATGGCACATACCTTCTACTTTCTCCTGGGATGTTTTTTTTAGCACTCATCAACTACCGTAGGACTTGTGGAGAATTCTGAAGTTGGGTAACGAAGTCTCCAATTTAAACTTAGCCATAGCCCATAATATGAATACCAATGTCTAATATTATCACTACAAACACTATTCAATTATTTACAAGTACAGTATCCATACTCCCACAATAAAACACTGTGAAAGCAATTGAAAATGAGAGCCTCCCAATCGCGTTAGTTCGCAACTCATTTTCGGTCATTTCTTATTCATATACACACTCACAATTTACTTTCCTAGTACAGTACTTTATTACACTTATATACTGTATATCTACAGTCATTTACCGCTTCCCACATGATGTTTTTTTGGGGTAAAGGTCACAGGGCATTTTAAAATGGCCGCCAAAGCGGCAGAAATGGAGGGGCGCAACGGCGACATGCTCACACCTTCAAGGACGAAATTGAACTGAATTAGGTATGTATCTGGGTATAAAAGGGTTCAAAATCAGCTGCTAATATATATGCTATGAAATAAGTCGTTCGAAATATTGACAATACTGTACATACTAAATTAGGTATGTCTAGGTAAATATAAATATCACTCAGGCTTCTCCCCAAGTTTTTTATGTATATTTATATCTTGAAAGCCCCGGCCAAAAAAAACAACACAGAAGCATCCAACTGACGGCCCGCGGCTCGAGCCATTGCCACCCAGCGTCATGAAAGTGATGGCCCGCGGTTAAGTGGTTAAAGCTGTTATGCCAGTTTCACCCAATTTACAGTATCAGTTGTATGGAAAAAGTTGTGGGAATTTTTAGCATAAACTTCACTTATATGCAGGACTGCTGTTACCATGTACATCTGCAGCATCACCTGCTTAAGTGCCAAGC
>JAGKTI010032838.1:0-11811 GCA_018397915.1 Birgus latro | reverse complement strand
AGTTTAGCCGGTGCAGTATCAGTGAAGTTTGTATATTTTCAGTACTTGTGAAGTTATTGAAGTGTTATTGTGAAAACAGTGAAGTGTAAAAGCAGTAAAGTGTTGACAAGCATTAACTGTGAAGTGTTGTCAAGTATTAAGTGAAATTGCAGTTAGTACAGTTTGTATACGTCCAGTGCTTGTGAGAACAGTGAATTGAAGTTAGCAGGCATTAAGTGGAATTATTTGGTAAATAAAGACAGTCAACTTTAAGAAGCCAGTGTTTATCTTTGCCTCAGCTGATCTTGTGTGCTGTACATTTAAAGGCTGACCATAGGAAGAATGACTCACTGGGCAAAGTCCTTCCTATACTGAACTACTGCTGTTGGAGCCTATGGCAGTGTGGGGACTAAGGACGCAACAATATAATTATGATCATACTGTACTCACCTAGTATTGGCATTGATGGAGGGTAGATACACACAGATAAGTCCTCACTATACAGTAGTCAGAGCACTAGGACACAAAGCCCTGGGAGACCACAAGGTTGGTCACAACAACAGCAACGAGCGAGTCATGGGAGGCCATAGACTAAATCACAGCACTAGGGTTTAGCTACCATGTGGGTCACAAGTGCAGAGTGCACAGATACATTCTCACTGTGCGGCGTCTGCAGGAGAGACCGAGAGAACAATGGTATGCTCAGAGCACAGGGTGCGCTGCTCCTGCAACACATTGTGATTGGCTGGTGTGTTGCAGGGTCTGCCCGTGCGCCGATTGGGTCCCATGTCTGAGCTGGAGGGCCAATTGCTTCCCGTTTCTGAGCCGGATATTCCCTGATTTTGCTGGATATTGTTTTAATAGAGCCAGTCAAGAAGTGCTGGATATTGCGATGACAGATAATTGAGAGTTTACTGTATTCATCAACAAGTGTAGTAGAAGTATATTTCCTTGTCATAATAGGTAAATTGGTAAGTGCTAGTTTGATGCTTCAACCACTCACTTTATTTTGCAAGGGAATGAGCAGTGTCAGTGTACTGCAGCTCATCCACATTGCTCCTAGGTAATTGTGTAGCATATTTGTCATATACTGTACAGTTTTCACTCAAAGGAAAACAGTTTAATGATTATTTTTTCCTTCCTTTATGTTTGTATACAAAATGATGGTAATTAATTTGAGTAGTGGTAGGTGATGGCAACCATCATCCACTCACTCGATGTAGTGCTGCCTACTTCTTCTTTCATTTGTATCATTCTTTTTCTGTGTCTGTCTTTCTCTCTTCCTGTTTCTCCCATCTTTCCTGTCACTTTTCATTACTTTTCATTGCTTTTCAGGTGGCTTAACATTGAGTGGCAACCCAAATGGCTTCCTGTAAGCCAGGAACCCATTTACAAAGCTGGGTGGTAACCATATACCCTACCCTTACATTTTCCTTACATGTCACCAAGTGGGTTGGTGGAGGGCTAGTGCCCCTCCCTGCAAAACAACTAACTCAAAGACAAACGGCCATCCCTTACAACAGGAGTGTGGCATCTGGCTATAGATAAGGATACTTTAGTTGAATACCATCCCATTACAGAATATTCAAAAAACATATCCTGTTGGACTGATTTTCCATCCACTCATCCTGCCTTGCTACTGACCTTCTTTTTCTCATCATTTCACTCCTGTTATTGTTGTTTTGCCACCTCTGTCTGTCTGATTGAGCAGACCCATCAGCCACAGGCAGTGTGAATGCCATGCCATTACTGAATACTGTACTCAAAGAACATATTGTATTGTTCAGATTTTCCCTTCACTCATCTTTCCTTGCCCCTTACCTTTCATTTTTCATCACTTCACTTCTGTTATTGTTGTTGTTTTGCTACCCCAGTGTTTCATTCATTAGACCCTTCAACCACAGGCAAGTAGCCACCTCTGCAGGGCCATCCTGTGCAGTGAACCAGTTTTCAAGCAGTGGATTAGTGTGAAAATCTGGTTCCTGGGTGGATATGGTATATGTGCCTCCACGTGTTTAACAGAGGCACCATAGTAGGCTCCATGTCACCCCCGTTATTTGGCTCTGTGATTACTACCCAGCATTGTAAATGGTTTCCTGAGTTACAGGGAACCATTTGGCTTGTCATTCAGTGTAGAGTCACTTGAAATGGAAAGAAGAAAAATAAATACTGACAGGAAGAATGGGAGAAATAGAGGAGAGGAGGAGGAAGAGGACACATAGTTGACCAGCATTAACCTCACCCAAAGAGAAATAAACAGGTACAGGAAGAATGGGAGAAATAGAAATAGAAGAGAGGAGGAGGAGGACACAACTCACCAACCTTAACCTCGCCCTTACCATCTCAAATTACCACATTGGGTGATTTTAATATCCATGGTGCAGAATGGTTAATGAACTGTGCCAGAATGAACTATATTGGTCTAAATGCGCACTGTTTGCAGAATTGTTTAATTCCACGCAACTGGTAAAAACCATCTAGAATACCAAATATTCCTAAACATAATGCCTGTTTCATGGACCTATTCCTGACAAATAGCTCATTTCAGTACAGGTACTGTTACCCCATGGATCCTCTGACCACAGTCTCATCAAAGCCTCATTCATCAGTTACCCCAGAGCTCCCCAAACCTTCCCATTCTGAACCAGTCAGGGTTACCAGATGGCACTTTGATAGGGCAGACTGGCAAGGATTTAGATATCTACAGTAGATGATTTTCCATGGCAGTCTTTCTACTCCACCAACATCAGTTCTGTGTAGTCCCATATTAGTAACTTAACCCAAGGCGTCCCGACGACGTATGGGTACATCGCAATGTTTTGTCACAGTGACACCTGACGACGTACCCATACATTATGCAATTGGAAGGTCCGTCATTTGCACATTTTTCAAGTTTCATGGGTGATTTTTGGTAGGCATATGTGGGAGACTTTCCTCTACCTACCGTCAGGCAGGGATACTGCCTGGCCCCACCTGACCTCCCCTTCCCCCCACACACCATTCTTGGCAATTCACCTGTTAGCAGTGACCTGGCCAGTAAAGATATGTCATGCCACGGTCTCTTCAATGACGAAATTCAATGTGAAAGTGATTTCTGAGGTGGAGGACAATGGAAGAAACAAGCTAGAGGAAGAAACAAAAGAAGTGATGAGGTGGTAATGTCGTAGAGGAAGGTGCCATATGTTGATGTGTTTGGTGAGTGGACAATGCTTATATCGCGTATATTATTGTGTGAAAACCAGTGTACTTTTGTACTATATATAAATTCATAACAAATAAATAAATAAATATGTAATTTAAAGTGGCTTGAATTAGTTACCCCTCTCATAGTTTCTCTTTGAAGCCAGGTACCCTCATAGAGCATGAAAAGGTAAGGGTTCTCTCACCTGTAGCACCTTTATAAGCTCAGGAGGGCAGTTTCTCTATGAAGTTTCTATGTTTCTCACCAAAAGTGGAGGTTTGAGAAGAAAAAGAAATAGTAAGGATTCGGGGGAGGGGGGGATTCAGTGGCGGAAAAACAGCTGGGACATGACGGGTTAATGCAAGTACATTGTTGACAGGGTTGTTTCTACTCTGTCAACAATTTACTAAAAGACTGGACTTCCCAAAATAACAACAATTGTGCTAGAATAACAACCCATAAGTCTTTAGTATATCAAATAAAAACTACTGAATCCCACAATCACTTTAAAATTACTAGAAACTACACAAAAGCAGTAATAAATCTCACAAAATCAAACATCTTCACAGCTAAGCATCCAAACTAATAATTCTAATGACAAAAGAATATGGTGGTTAGCTCTCACATTTGTCAATACTGTAGTATCTTTAATAAGTCATCATCCATTCCTTCACTAAAATCTTCAGATGAAAACACTGTAAATTACTCTCGTACAAAAGCTAATATTCTTACCAGCACATTTGCCAATTATACCTTAAAGAACGTAAGTAAAAATGTTCCTGTACTAGAATTTGACTCTTCTGAAACTGCTCCACTAAAGTTACAGACTAAATAATTTTGTAAAGTCTATCCTAGACAGTTTACCAACTAACAAACCTCCAGGTCCAAATGGAATTCCTCCAATACTTTTGAAAAAATGTTCCCCAGAACTTGCTCCATTTCTAGCTAAATTATTCAGATTATGCATTAGTATTTTTTCTACTCCCTAATTCATGGAAAGAAGCTAACATCTACCCAGTTCCAAAAGAGAGAGAGTTCCTCTGCTACCTCTGATTACCCTACATGCCAATAGCTATCACATCTTCTCCTGGTACTGGTAAAGTATTAGAGATTTTCATCATTAAGTACATTGTTAAACATCTTGAATCCAACAACTTGATCAGTGACAGACAGTATGGTTTTGCCATCCAACAGTCAGTTGACCAGCACGGAGAAACCCATGCAGTAGCCCCTGGTAACGTGGAGCCTGATACACCAGAAAGAAAGAGAGGAAAGTACATATGATGTAGAAGGTGGGAGGTCACGCTCCGGGGTCCTGGGGACGTCTCGACTGGTCCGAGGGCTGCGGTCTCTCCGTTGAGCCTCCGTCAGGTGTGGGCTGCAGCAGCTCATCGTTGCAGAGTTTGACAGGGGTTGGGGCTGCCAAGAGTCGAGCCATAGGGCTAGAACCCCAGGCACCAGGGGCCGTTGCTAGGCCTCCTCCAGTTGCAGCTCCAGGTGGAGGATGTTCCTGTTGGGAGAAATGGGGAGGGTACCCGAGCTGCTGTAGGTGGACTCCAGCAGGCCCGGGAAATCTTCAGGTGGGGAAGGCACTGGGGTAGGGGGCAAGGGGCAACCGTGATGTTTCCCTCCCTGGCGCAGTAGGTGGCCATCGCCGAGTCCCCTAGGGCACGATTG
Source organism: Birgus latro (assembly GCA_018397915.1). Taxonomy (NCBI): domain Eukaryota; kingdom Metazoa; phylum Arthropoda; class Malacostraca; order Decapoda; family Coenobitidae; genus Birgus; species Birgus latro. The sequence goes on along the minus strand of JAGKTI010032838.1, from coordinate 6,974 downwards.
GTGGAGCGGCTGGTGGCCGTCACTAAGGGCTCATGCCCCTGTCTTCCAATGGACAGAGTACGGCTGGTGGCCATCAAGGGAGTGCAGGTGCGGAAGGGTGGCCATCACCGGTGTCCCACTTCCCAGAGGGCCTGCAGCGGCGCAGCTGGTGGCCGTCACCAATGGGGGTCCCTCCTGACTGAGGTGCGGCTTGTGGCCGTCACCAATGGGGGTCCCTCCTGACGGAGGTGTGTCGGGAAGCCGACAAGCCTCTCCTCAGGCAGATGTAAGCAGACACACAGCTGTAACAGGTGTGGAGACGAGTACACCTGCTGGATGTGAGTTTAGGGTGAAACACGGACAGAAGAGAGAGAGTAGGGAGTTTGATGTCAGCTCCACGTATAGTTGCGGACAATAGGTATAGGGAGGTGGAGTAAGGAAGGAAGGTTGAGAGAGAAAATAAAAGCTGAAAGGAGAGAGAAAGAGAGTCAGAGGAGTGGTGGTGTTGGTTGGATGTTGTGTTAATGGTGGGAACATGTGCTGATCTCTGCGTCTAGCGTGTTTACCGTTCGTTGTTGTAAGCATTCTTCTGTGGTACGTGTTGCAGTGTACAAAAATCAACATCCACCAGTGTTTATCCAAGCTTTCCCAATGTTTGCGGCCGTGAGAACACATGTTGACACGGCACTTTGCTCGGGCTTCTACGGTGGATGATGCCATCACCCACCTCGCAACCATGTGACCTGCTGGTGAACATCAGCAACCCTTGAGGCCAGGATGGGTTGGAGAGCTCAGTTGAGACTCAGAGCTACTCAGAGCTGGAGACATCGTCGTGGCGAGAGGACGTAGCCTGGGGGGCAGCGAACGTCACGAGGACGTAACTCAGAGCTCCGGGCGACGCCGTTGATGGGAGGACGCAGCCAGGGGCAGCGGGACATGTCACGAGGGACGTAACTGTGAAGCCGGAAGGAAGTAGAGTTCCAGGGGCGACATGAGGGCATTACTGTTGACAGTGAGTTAAAAGTACAAGCTTATGTAATTGCGGGTACAACTTGTGAACAGTGCTATTATTTTGTCTGTCGTCTGGGACTGGTAAAAAAGGACTCCTAGTTACTTAGAAGAAATGGAAGGAGAGAAGATTTCAAATGTTTAAATATGTTTTTCTTGTACTAATGTAACAGTGTAACTTAATATATAAGTGAATAAAAAGGGGAGTGCTTTACTTATAACAGCACAAGCAGTGTAGAAGGCATGGAAACCTTAGCAAGAAGTGCTGCTGTACTGCAGTGATAGGGCCAGTGTCAGCTGAAGAAGACATGAAGTGAATGCAGAGGGAGGATACAGACTTACAACCAGAGTTAGGGTGGCTGTAGCAGAATACAGTACAACCATCTTGAGATGAAATTTCCAGGTTCAGCCCTGCAACTAAGAGCTACTGGAGTCAGTGGGACCTTCTTTGTTTGAACAATGGACTACTGGGGCGTCAGCAGGAGACACCCGATGGCCTCAGCAAGTATTGGCAACTGAAAATGAGTCCGAGGTCTTAGGAGAGGCCCATAACCAGATCGCTAGTGAGCATCTGGGAGTGAAGAAAACTGTAAGTCAAATGCGACAGAGATTCTACTGGACTGGCATGCATCAGGATGTTGAAGAGTGGTGTTGGGCCAGTGATATATGCTGTGCCAAAAAGGGACACAAGAAACGTGGTTGCGCCCCTCTTCAGCTGTACCAAGTGGGTGCACCAATATAGAGTCACAGTGGACATTGCTGGACCTCTCCCACTCACTGAGAGAGGAAACCGGTATATATCTGTCGCCATGGACTACTTCACAAAGTGGCCAGAAGCCTATGCCATCCCAGATCAGGAAACCACAACTGAGGCTCAAGTGTTGGCTGACCAATTCTTCTGTCGTTTTGGGATTCCACAAGAGCACATCCAGACCAGGGTAGAAACTTCAAGTCTGCTGTGTTCCGTGACTGCTGCAAGTTACTGGGGATCAAGAAGACCAGGACAACCCCACTAAGGCCACAGTCTGATGAAATGGTGGAGAAATTCAACTGGACCCTGGGACAAGAACTATCCAAGTACTGCGAAGACTAGGAACAGATTGAATGGGACCAGAAATTACCTTCACTGCTGATGTTATATCGGTCAGCATCCCACCAGTCTACCGGCTACACCCCTGCAAAACTAATGCTGGGCCACGAGCTACGACTGCCAGTCGATCTGTTAATGGGAAGACCACCTGGTGAAGAGATGCCTACAGAAACCTCCAGCTGTGCAAAGCATCTTCAGGAAAGACTGGCTGAGGTATTTCATCAAATTCGAGAAACTCCTAAGTTTTCAGGCAAAGTGATAAAGCACAAGTGAGGTGAGCTTCAAGGATGTGACAAAGTTTAGCAATACAATCCTCAATGGAAGAAAGAATAGTTGCTGAAGGAGTGGGCCCTACACTGTGATGGACCGCCTGTCAGATGTAACATACCGGATTCAGGGAGGCAGGAAGTCTTGCCCATAGGTAGTACATATGAATCGTCTGTGGTAGTACCATGGGCCAGGACAGTACAGCTGGGACACCATCGAGGAATTGTGCTCACCTGCAGCAGATGATGTTGAGGAGGACTAAGAAGCTGATGCACAAGAGGATGGTGACAGTTTCCCTAGGGAAGAAGTGAATCAGGAGGAGAACCAAGTCATTCCAGGAGGAGTGGACTGAGTCGAGAAGCAGGGACGTCATCAAAAGTGGCATAGGAGAAGACCTAAGCTGAAGGACTTTTTTTTTTGTACAATTAAATGTTTAGTTTGGATTACAGACTATGTTTGTATATATCGTGCAGTTTTGTCAGGACCACAAAAGGACTAGGGAGAAGGTAATGTTAAGAACCGGGATTGCTGCTTAGGTAGTGCTGGAAAATTCCCGATGATTCTCGGATGTGAAGTTGCGAGTCAAAGTTGCCAGTTAGCCTGCTGTTTTGAGTGGAGGTATTTTGTAGAGTTATGCAATTATTTTTATTCTCTTTTCCTTTATAATGTTTTATTTAGGTAATTGCTAACCCTTTATGCAATGATTTATTCTCTCTTCCTTTATAATGTTTTATTTAGGTAATTGTTAACTCTTTCAGGTCTCCTGGCTTTACCGGTAAGAGCCTCCTGGCCACGATCGTGGCTCACTTACTTGAGCGCATCTCAAAACTGTGGTGGGAAGCTGGTGAATGCTATCAGTATTTCTGTCAATATTTACTCATTTCCTGAGTATTGGAGAATCCAATTGAGAAGATATATCACAAATTTATGATTTTAGGTTAGTATGAGTGTTTGTCTATCATTTTGTATACAGAAATGCATTTATTTGTGACACCTCACACCACTTGCTACACATGGTAAGCAGAGCCCTACTATTTTGTAATGCATGAAAATTATATATATATATATATATATATATATATATATACAAATGTACAAACCTTGATTTTTTGGTCAAAAATTCGATTTTTCAGACTGGACGTATTGGCTACCCGAAAGTTAAATTATATAATATGATTTCAGTTTGTATGATAAAGCATTCAGAGTGCTACGAAGAAAGCTCTGGAATAGAGAACCACTGTTGCTAAGAGCGGGTACCAGAATGTCCTAGAATGATGGAGAAGCAGGGAAAGTTATAAAATGATGGGGAGAGACTAGAGGAGTTTCAGTTCAGCTTAATTTTGCTTGTGGTCTTGTGAAGTTAGTGTAGCTCTGGCGTTGTGAAGCAGACAGTGTAATTACTTGGAAAATAAAGACAGTGAATGTGAGAAGCCTGTGTTATTACGACGCCTGAGTTGAGTACATTATAAAGCTGACCCTACGAAGAATGATTCACTGGGCGACGTCCTTTCCATACTGAACTACTGCTGTTGGAGCCTGTGAGTGTGGGACGTGGATGTGACACAGTAAATGTTGTCACCAGCATATACTGTGCCTCCCACACTCATAGCCTTCCCATTCTTCACAGTATTCTTCACATACCTAATGTGATATTCTCGGATTCCGTGTTACTTTCTTTTTTCTTTGGACACAATGAAATTCACCACCACTCTGTTTTAGGCATTAGAATCCATCACATTTTCCCTTCTGCTCATTAGCATTCTTCCATTTCCAAACTTTTCCACATTCCTTCCTACATTTTTGCACTTCTTACAGCTCCACACATTTCTACCATTCCTACTTAGTTTTTAAAATCCACCTATTCTTAATTCACAGATCTGTAAGTCTTTCGTTCATGTTCATTTGTCACTGCTTTGTTTTTCAGCCTTTCCACTTTTCTTCTTTCACTCTTGAGTAATCTCCTCACCCTTCTTTATCCATATTAGCAATTCACTTTGTATACTACGATCAGATGGACAGCCTCAAATCTTAGTCTTCATGTCAGTAACACACCCAGTCATCTATCATTCTACAAGCACATTATCAACTATACTTATATTAACATTCATAAGTTGACAACCGTATACAGCAGACAGTACATTTGTAATGGTGATAAACAACCAAACACATCACATTTTAGTTATCTTCACAGCCGAATATTCATGATCACAAATGCTGCATCCATTAACCACTTTTCATAGGGAAAAAATCAAATATGTACCACCATAAAAATGGGAATAATTTACCAGAGGAAGAATTAGATAGAATGAAAAATGAGCTCTGTAGCATTAAAAGCACAAAAGAATGAATTAATACGGTGAACTTACACCAGACTGATCGCTCCCCATAGAAGAGGTTGAACTTCTCTGTGGGGTTGGCATAGCCTTCATCTAGTGCGAAGCCAACGTTCATCTTCTTGAAGTAGTCGGATTCGACAAACTTCCCCATACCATTATCTCCTCCAATTTCCTCATCTGTAGAATAGAGATTACTACATAGAAACACTTTTTTGGTCTTGGTGTATGATTCAGACTGTCGGTCTGCAGATTATGAAAAAAAAAAGAATAAAAAACTTTGGCAGCTGAAAACTGCTGTGCTACCTTTGAACTCAAACGAGCATAAAATAGCATGACAGTACTTATCACTACAATCATCATCCCAACCCTGGAAGTTAGTCTGGAAGTGTTGGTGGCCGCTGCCCACCCACTACTCTGGAGACTGATCGTGTGAAACCACTACCTCCACCAAACTGTGTGAAGCCCTTTTCTGAGGAACCAGCCATGTGAATCATCGATCTTAGCCGTAACCATCTCAGCAGACCCCTGTGTTTGATCATCTGTGGCCCGCTTCCCTATCAGATGTGATAAGGGTCAAACCACATACGAATACCAAGAGAGAAAGGAGGCGGAGCCAAACCTAAGTGATAAAGACCGCCCTCTCCCCCCAGAATGCAGTAGCAAGTTCTATTACAATGACCTGTCATGACGCCCCTCCCCTTAGGAGTTGATTGGAAACAGATATAATGCTGCAGTCAAAGAGGTCACTAGAGGAAAAGAGGTGTGGCTACTGGGATATATCAAGAGTGGCTAGAGAAGGAAGAGCTACTAATCTAGACTCCAGCCTCCTCCATGTCTCTCTCATAGTTTACTAATATAGTGTAAGAATTACTCCAAGTCGTCAAGTAATAAGATACAATTTGTATTTATGTTAACTTTTACAGTTGGCAATACATGAACCTAGGGCAGTGTCTGCGTGATGTGGAGGTGAGGTGGTCTGATTACAATTTCCGATGTTCATCTATCACAGTTACTTGGCCATTTCATCTAATATTAGACACTTCCCTTCATTCAAGCCAGTGCCACCAACAAACATGTGATTGTTAAGTCTGTCAAGTGTACCAAATGCTAGACTCTTTCGCTTTGTCTATCAACTTGTACCTTTCCTTCTTGCTGGAAGTTTGCTCTCATTCAGCCAGTCCCAAAGAAGGGTGACCATTCCCAACCCTCTATCATCCAATTGCTTTAACATCCTGTGTCTCAAAAGTTTTCGAGTCAGTTCTTAACAGGAATATCTTAAAGCATCTTTCCTGTCACAACCTTCTTTCTGATCGTCAGTATGGATTCCGTCAGGGACGCTCCACTAGCGATCTTCTCACCTACCTTTCAGACTCCTGGTCATCCTCCTTTCGGGACTTTGGCGAAAGCTTTCGATCGAGTCTGACATATATCTTTAATTTCCAAACTGCCCTCCTACGGTTTCTATCCTTTTATATGTGCCTTCATCTCTAGCTTCTTTTCTGGTCGTTCTATAGCTGCTGTTGTAGACGGCCATCGTTCTTCTCCTAGACCTATCAACAGTGATGTTCCTCAGGGCTCTGTCCCATCACCAACTCTCTTCCTTTTATTCATCAATGACCTTCCAAGCTGTACATCTAACCCTATCCACTCATATGCTGATGATTCCACCCTTCACCTTTCCATTTGGTTTCCGCAACGTCCATCTCAGCAGTTACTTCAATAAAAAAGGGATGAGGCTATGGCACACCTAATGTCTGACTTGGCTCATATCTCTGATTGGGGTAAAAATAATCTTGTTATTTTTAATGCATCAAAGACTCAGTTCTTACACTTATCAACCCGACAAAATCTTCCTCAGGAGTACCCACTTATGTTTAATAATGTCCGGCTTAGTCCTGCATCATCCTTGAACATGCTTGGGGTTTCATTCTCTCGGGATTTATCTTGGAAAGAACATATTACATCTCTTGTGAAATCTGCTTCCAAGAGATTGGGTGTGCTAAGCCGACTCCGAACTTTCTTTACCTCTGCACAGTTGTTGACCTTGTACACTCCCTTCAACCTCTGTCTCTTCGCCACACTGTTGCATCTTTATCTCTCTTCTATCGCTACTTCAACGGTCACCGTTCCTCTGAACTGTCTGCTTGCATCCCTCCTCCTCTATGATGGGTACGTAGTAAAACAAACTCTCATCCCTTTTCTGTCCAACTCTCTAATGCAAGAGTTAACCGTTACTCCCAGTCCTTCATTTAGGCAGCTGGTCAACTCTGGAACTGTCTTCCTCTGTCTGTATT
>JAGKTI010032837.1:438-11811 GCA_018397915.1 Birgus latro | reverse complement strand
CTGGATAATCGAGCTTTCACTGTATGTGCTAATTTACGATGTTTTTTCTTCTTGTCTCCTCATAGAAACATATGTTTTATGGGAATTGTTACTGAGAAAGAGTTTTAGGTAATTTCATTAGCTACATTCTGGTATATAAACATTTACTGTAGAACAGTTCGGGTCGGTTTTACATACCACTAAAGGAAATTATCTTACAGTCACGCTGCAGTGCAGGAGTGGTGTTTTGCTAAATTATTTTTTCCCCTGCCTTTATTTATGCCTCTATTCTGCCTGATTTTTAATTCACATAATCGCAAATAGTTGTTCTTCCTTATGGTCTTGATAAAAACATTCGGCGAATATAAATTAAGCGCTAATTTACAATATTTTTTCTTTCCATAAAGCAAAAAAATCAAGGAGCGATTTTGTTTGACGCAGCCATCGTCATCCAGTAACGAGCGGGTGACTATTGGACTGCTACCCTAAGTATCGAAAGGGTTAATTGACAACATATATTTGAGGGGGAAATTTGGGTTAGTAAGTGTTATTTGAACATGTTGCTTTCAGCCATTCATCACCAACCTGTCAAGTGCTTCTTTGCCTCGATAAAAAGAAAACTAAGTGCAGTACGGATGCTTGACAGACTACCTGAACTAACCAATAGAGTTAAGCAATGGTCATAAGCAGGGTTAGAATTTTCCCCTCACCATTATCTCATCTCTTGTCTCTGCTAATTATTGGCTAATTTGACTCACGCTTTTATTTTATTCTTGGAAGGAACAGTCTTGTGGGCTTCTGGCCTTTGGTTCCTCATTCCTTGCATTAGAAAAACATATCTGGCCACTCAGTTCAATATACGAGAGGCCAAATTATAGGGACTAGAGTCAGGCGATCATCATGCTCTTGGTTTAACAGGAATTAGAGTTAACGATGCTATGCTCTTGGTGCGAGGTTTTTCTACGCTCCGCAGGTCTTTCGACGACACGGACTGGAGCTGGTGGAGCCCAAAGTGGGGGACAAATTTGATCCGTCGCTGCAGGAGGCCATGTTCGAATTGCCCCTCCCTGACCATCCCCCTGGAACCATCGCACAAATAATTCGCAATGGCTGGACGCTACACGCACGCTGTATCAGGTCTGCGCAGGTCGGGGTGGTGAAGTCTTAGCTCAGGGACTCTTTAGGACACTTTACGTCTTTTCTCTGTTTATGGCGGTGGCTTGCATTCTCATAGGGTAAACAGGCTTCTCGAACACCTCTTTCTTAGTGATTTATTCTTGGATATGACTGGTTAATAGTCTTATGTGTAGTTAATAATTGTATGGTGATACTGGAAGGATTTATACAACACAGAAGAGGATGGTGATATTGAAAGGATTTGTATAACACAGAAGAGGATGGTGATACTGGAAGGATTTATATAACAGAAGAAGATGGTGATACTGGAAAGATTTGTATAGCATGGAAAAGGACAGTTATGAAGAGTGTGATGATGATGGAAGGATTTATATACCATAACAAAGAAGAGGATGGTAATATTGGAAGGATTTACATCACACAGAAGAAGACAGTTAGGCAGAGTGTGGTGAAATTTGAGGGATTTATATAACACAGAAGAGGATGGTGATATTGGAAGGATTTGTATAACACAGAAGAGGATGGTGATATTGGAAGGATTTATATAACACAGAAGAGGATAGTTACGCGGAGGATGGTGATATTGGAAGGATATATATATAACACACAAGAGGGCAGCTAGGCAGAGTATGGTGATATTGGAGGGATTTATATAACACAGAAGAGGACAATGAAGTGCAGTAGCAAAGTAAATCACAAAGGGAAAGGTGGTAGGGAACTCTCTCAGTCAACAAGAATACAACCTTTGTCGACCTTGAATGGCAGGTAGTCTATATTCCAGAACCTTGTGGTAGTCAGTCTTCAGTAAGTCTAAGCATTTGTCCCGGCAGAGTTGTTCTTATCGTAAAAGATAAGTAAATCGTTCTTGTGGCTGGTTGAGATGTTGGGTAAAGAGAAGTAGCTCTTTTTGGATTTTAAACTGACTGAAAATTTTGGGTGGGAGAGATAGACAGGTTAGAGTTTTTTTTATTTTTTTATACTAATGTGTTGAGTGACACAGAACCCAAAGACACAGATTAGAGCTTGTGTTCTTTATTTTCTCAAATGTTTTGGGCGACACAGAACCCAAAGACACAGGTTAGAGCTTGTGTTTTTTATTTTCTCTAATGTTTTGGGTGACACAGAACCCAAAGACACAGGTTAGAGCTTGCATTCTTTATTTCCTTTAATGTTGTGAGTGACACAGAGCCCAAAGACATACATTAGAACTTGTGTTCTTTCATTTCTCTAATGTTTTGGGTGACACAGAGCCCAAAGACACAGGTTGGAGTTTGTTTTCTTTCTTTTCTCTAATGTTTTGGGTGACAGACACAGGTTAGAGCTTGTTTCCATTATTTTCTCAAATGTTTTGAGTGACACAGAGCCCAAAGACACAGGTTAGAGCTTGCATTGTTTATTTTCCTTAATGTTTTGAGTGACACAGAACCCAAAGACACAGGTTAGAGCTCAAGTTCTCTCCAGTGTTTTGGGTGACAGAACCCATATTCAGAGAGTGCGGGTTCTCTGTAGCTTGAAATGTTAAAGAAAATAGGGAATATCAAGCTTTCATTTGTGTCCCTGATGAGAGGGTTAATGCTGATGAGAGGATTAATGGAAATGAGTTTGGGTGAGGTGAACTGGCAATGCAGTTTTGTAAATGGATGGAACATGAGAGTAATTGTCCTAATTTTTTTTTTAATATATATATATATATATATTTTTTATAGGCAGTGAATGGAGGAAGGAAAACAAAGTAAATAAAAAAAAAAGACCCTCATCTGAGTAAATTTAAGTAGGACAAGAACATACATTAGAGGATACGAGTCTGTATTCTCGTCATGCGAGGAAGCTCCCTAACACCTCTTCCTAAGCTGTTTATTTTGCTTATTACACCTTGCTGCTTGTGCAATGCTGAAAGTACTCTGAAATTACCATACACTTCATAAATCCATCTGTCTTTATCTATCTTTCTATAGCCTGACACCTGGGGTGGTCACAAACTAATTGCCTCCATGTTGCCCTGTCCCCATTTCACTGCCCTCCCCACAGATCACACCCCTCATATACCTCTCCACTCCATCCCATCATCTCATCCTTGGTGTCCTTCCTCTCCAGTAACATTCAGAATTATATTAATCAGCCATGTCAAAAAAATGAATCACTAAGGAAGAGGTGTTAGGAAGCCACCGTAAGCGATGAGAATACGAACCAGGAACTTGTCTGAAGGGTAGATTGTTATCCTTGGCCTTGTAACGTGGAGTAGTGTAAATTTTTTAATGTGTCAAATGAGGAACTTAGTCTGTAATTGTGCATCCAGATTGTTTTGGAAATTGTGTGAGAAGCTATAGGAGGTTATTTTGAGGTTAATCTATCGTCTGTCCATCTATCTATCTCTCTCTTTATAGCCAGGTGCCATAATCCCATAAGGGGTAGCTGTTTATCTGAAGTTGAGTTAGTTGTTTTACGGGGAGGGGCACTAACCCTCCACCAACCCACTTGTTGACATGTAGGGAACACATTTGGGTTGGTTATATGGTTACCACCCAGCATTGTAAATGGTTTCCTGGCTTGCCGGAAATTATTAGGCTTGTCACTCAGTGTAAGGTCACCTGAAAAGGAAAGAAAGTAAATGAAAAGTGACAGGAAAGATGGGAGAAATAGGAAGAGAGGAGAACAGATACAAAAAATGAATGATAAAGGTGAGGAGCATGTGGAGTCACATGGAAAGACAGACTAACAAATGAGGAAGTGAAGGAGCGTTGTGGTGTGGTTGAGGACGTGATGGGAAGCGTTAGGAGGAACACGTTAAGGTGGTTTGGGCATGTGGAGAGGATGCAGAGTGAAAGATTGACGAGGAGAGTGTATGTGAGTGAGGTGGAGGGGGCGAGAGGGAGGGGGAGGCCGAGGATGAGATGGAGGGATGGAGTGGAGAGGTATATGAGAGAGGGGGGTGTGAGTTGGGAGCGTGGTAGTGAAATGGCAGGGGACAGAGTGACATGGAGGCGATTTGTTTGTGGCCACCCCGTTTGGGATTGAGGCGTCTGGCAATAGATAGATAGATAGAAGAAGTAGGAAGCACTACATCAAGTGAGTGGACGATGGTGAGAAATAGGAAGAAAGAAGGATGGACACAGAAAAAGAATGAAAACTAAAAAAAAAAGAAAAAACATATTTCAACAATGCTCTACTTCCCGGCTATTACAGAATTATGATTTTTAGATGGTCCATTGTGACAGGTGGAAATGTTTGGTGAGAGAGACAAATTAGAGTCCAAAACGTTAGAGAAAATAAAGACATCAAGCTTTAACCTGTCTCTCTCCCACTGAGCATTTAGAATTACAATTAGGTGGTAGAAACCTTCATCCACCCACTTGATGTAGTGCTGCCTACTTCTTCCTTCATCTGTATCTTTCTTTTTCTGTGTCTGCCCTCCCCTCTTCCTATTTCTCCCATCTTTCCTGTCACTTTTTATTACTCTTCTTTCCTTTTCAGTGGCTTTACATGGAGTGTGAGGCCTAATGGTTTCCTATAAGCCAGGAAACCATTTACAACGCTGGGTGGTAACCGTATAACCAACCCATATGTGTTCCCTATGTGTCAACAAATGGGTTGGTGGAGAGTTAGTGCCCCTCCCTGTAAAACAACTAACTTAACAAACGGCCACCCATTACGGGATTTTTTTTTTTCTGTGTCCGACTCTGGGCATAGGCTTCACAGCCTGCTATCAAGGCCCAGCAGTCCTCCTACATACCGTACACCTCTGCATGTCACCACCATCCATATTGAATACATGCTAGGGCTGTCTCATACAGGACTGGTGTACTTGTATTAGCGGGGGTATTTTTACGACATGTCGGCGGGTCTTCTGGTAGATCAGTAAAGCCTAATTTAATGAAATTCAAATCCTTAAACTGTTCCATGCTGCAGCGGGGATTTGAACCTGGGGCCGTCGGGACTGCAGGCCACCTCTCTTCCGATTGAGCCACCGTATGGCTATAGATAGATAGATTATTGAAGACTGTAGGTGAAATAGGTCACAAAATCAATCAATAAGGACATCAGTAATTGAAGCTTTGAATTGGCTGAGAAGTAGGCCTGTATTTTTGTATGTTTAGTGGGTAATTATGGCGCTCCAGTCAGATTGAGCCTGTGTAGGTTTGTATCCTAGGGGTGGTTGGGGTTTATTGCACACACAATGCTACTCAGGGATGAGTGAGGCTGGTCACTCAAATCTTAAGTATCAGGACCAACTTGCCTATCCCCAGGCTCCTACACTGCTCATTGGGCAACATAGGATTGGATGATAGATGGATGGGAAAAGAAGCTCCCTAACACCTCTTCCCAAGTAATTTATTTTAGGATATGGATGGTTATTGTCCTTTTGTATGTTATTTATGTAGAGAGTGGTGATATTAGAAGGATTTTTATAACAGACTAGGACAGTAATGCAGTAAAAAATGAATCACTTAGGAAATGGTATTAGGGGGCTTTCTTAACTGAAGGGAATCGGTGTATGGATTTTGTGTGTGTGTGTGTGTGTGTGTCAAGAAATGGGTTAGCAGAGGGTTAGCGTCCCTCCCTTATAACAACCAACTCAACGACAAACGGCCCCCCTTTTTGTATTATCGCGTTTGGCTTGAGCTAGGTAGATAGACGCAAAACACCTAACTCAGAGACAAACGGCCACCCTTTATGGGATAATGGCATCTGGCTATAGATAGTTTTACGTTCCACTGTTTCATAATCTCATACATACTGTACATCATCTAATCCTGTGTTGCCCCGTGAGGAGCGTAGGAGCCCAGGGCTTGGCAAGTTGGTCCTGGCATTTAAGATGAGAGTGACCAGCCTCACTCATCCCTGCATGGCATTATGTGAGCTATAAACCCCAACCACCCCATGGATATAAACCGACCCAGACTCAATCCGATTGGAGCACCTTAATTACCCACTAAACCACCAGGTGCCATAGTTTGGTTATATGGTTACCACCCAGCATAAAAATAATATGAGGGAGTGGGGAGTGAGTTGGGGGGAGGGCATTCAAATGGTGGGTGACAGATAGAATAAAAATAATACTGTACATACATATATACATACAGTATATCCATCATCTAATCCTGTGTTGCCCCATGAGGAGCGTAGGAGACGTAAAAATAATAAAAAAAAAATACTGCTATCATTTTTACTTACTGTTAACCCCAGAAAAACATCCTAAAGTTTCTCATATATTTTCCAAGGCGCTTTATATTAGAGTATTTCATTGATTGAATAATTTTGTCTAGATATTCTTGTGACCTTTATTCTTGTACAGGACTCGTCTCACAGTTGTATATATATATTCTTTGTTATATATATTTTCTCTTGTTCTTATTTGTCGTTGCAGCTGTCAGACCAATTAGGGATACTGAATTGATATTTAGGATTTGGTAGGTCTTGTTATGAGATACTAATGGTTGGAAGGGTTGCATAAGTCTGGCAATTATTGATATGTAAGCAAAACCAAAAAGGGAACTGTTAATTGCAAAATAAAGTATACTGTATCTGCTTGCTGTGTGTTCTAAGACCATAATTGACCAGTCCTTCATGTATGCAGGAGGCCAACTCTGGGACTGTCTTCCTCTGTGTTTATTTTCTACTGCCTGTGATCTCCAGTCTTGTAAACGCAGCATGTCCAGGCATCTCAGAATGAAAGGATCTTGAATTTAGCTCTCTTATTTTGTTTTTTTCGTGGAGGGAAGAATCACTTGGGCTTCTGGTCTGTGGTTCCTTCTGCCTTGCATAAAATATCAGTTAATAAGTGTGTTATCATGAGCAGAAATTCATCAACAACTCCCTGCCAGTGTTTTCCTGTATTTCGTATTACTCTTTCCTCCACTCTGGACTTGAGCATTCTGCTTTTTCAAACGTGTACAGTGTCCTCCTCGTTTTGTTGTAAGTGATGCCCCGGCCAGAGATCGAGCAGCATGGAGAGCCACCATTAAGTGACCAAGGCCAACATATGCAAGCATGTTGGAGTGTTTATAAACAGTATGGCAGTACAATATCCCTCATTGGTCCCTTAAAGGTGGTTGTATCTTTACCACTCGTACCATTCTCTGTTGTTGAGTGTTGTGCATTACTGTCACAGAATTATGTCATGTCACACGTCCCACACATCACCTGAGGTCATAGTGTGTGGCCTTAAGGATGTGGAACTGAATAGAGAGGCTGCCAGAGATTGAGTAGCATGGAGAGTCGCCATTAAGTGACAAGGCTGGTGCATGCAAGTATGTTGGAACCTTTATAAAGTACACATTATGACTACGACATCCCAGTGCCACGGCCAGCAAGGAAATACTGTATTAGTGAGTTTATGATTGTGATGGTATCATGGCATCTTTTGATGAATCTTGTGGTGGTGATGGTAGTAGTAGTAGTAGTAGTTCCCAAAGGAGTCTGGCCGAACAGCTCCAAGTCCCTTAGGAGTCCAGAGGGGTTTCCGGTGGTTTGGTCCCCATGCTGTCCTCCTCTGCATTGACATCCTCTGGGAGGTAGACCCACAGCAAAAATGTCACCGCTTCAGGTCCTGTGGTGGTGGTTATGATGACTGTTGTGAGAAATGGGTGGAAAAATGAATGTTGACATCAGCATATGAGGGGGTAAGACAGTGTACAGCTTGGAAGATCACTGATGAGTAACAACCAGTGATGTTTGAGAATTACACTTTTGTTGTACCTTAGTCTGCCCAACCAAGCACACCCATTGACTACAAATAAGCAGTCATCTCACATGGATTGTCCCATAGCTTCTGTATTCTGCTGGTGTCAGTCTGCACCTTAGTGTATTGTGTCCTGTGCAGTTCTTAATGTTGTGTCATGTAGGTCTAAGGTAATAGTCTTGAGTGGTTAGGGATGCTTACTAACACCTCTTCCTTACTGGTTTATTTCTGATTCTGCTCCATTACTGTATTCTTGAGTTTTATTATAGCAGTGTGTCAAGATTAAAGAGATACAAGAAGCAAAAAAGAGGATATTAAATGGTAGGGGCGACGTAGGTTTGGATAATGGATGGATGGGTAGTTTGAAAGATACATAAGGAAGAGGTGCGACGGAGTTTACTTACCCGAACATGGATACAAACCCTAATCTAAAGCCGGGCACATGTCATCCCAGCCTCCTCCACCCAACCCATATCAAAACTGGTAACCTAGCAGAGCCAGGTGGTGTGCTGATTGAAGCCTGTCGAGGTGAACTTTATCAGCTGTATTTCACTATCCCTCAAACAGGTGGCTATGGTGGAAGGGAATTGAGGTGTTTTGGTCAAGGTGGTGTATTGCTCTGTGTAAGTGGGTGTGTAGGTGTTTTATTGTTAGTGTTGGAGTGTCTGGAGGTGGTATGTTGAGTTTTTGTGCCTTGTGTGGTTCTGTCCTACAATGCCAAGCGTTGTCTTATATAGAATTGTGTGCCTCTCTTAAACATTGAGGACTAGATTCAGTATGTAAGGGGACTACAAGAATACTATTAATGCAGCAGCCAGTGATGATACCTAGGGCAGTGTTGTATATGCCTGCAAGGTTTTAGACTGGGTGTTCGTCAGGGTGGAAGCCAATACTGGGGTAAGCATAGCATATCACTGATTTCATGTATTGGCTGTACAGTAAGAAGTGTTTATTTTAGTTGCTTGTGGTTTGTTCCTGCAAGAGTTTTAAGTGCGTTTATTGCCTCCGTCAACGAAGTTGGAGTCACCTATGTTTGTCTGTTTGTCCAGATGATATCTCCAAGAGTTCTCAGTGAATTTCAATGAAATTTGTGGAAGTATCGCGGACATTCAAACAGGATGAAGAGAGAGCATTTGAAACGAATGAAAGGTTAACAGGACCATCCTCGAGAGACCCCTTACTGATGGTGAGAAAAAACGTTATTAGAAGAAATTGTTCTCAGAATCTTCCTTTTCAGGGGATACTCAGAGATTTTAGATATACAAGAAATTAAAGCAGTTAGGTTATAGATTACTGATTGATTAAAAACATCGTGGCTGCATAACAGAGGTCATTCACTTGAACGGCAGGAATAAACAAAGATCACCGTTAGCTAAAATTTGTACATAGTCATACTTACACATCAGTAATAATAAATAACGCAATTAAAAAGTCACCTTGCATTAAAATTCCAATGCTACATCAGAGACACCCCCCAAAAAAACTATGCATAAAACAACACTAGTTCAAAGTATGCATAGAAACTAAAGCTGAGGCCGCCTGCTTCCTAAACAAACAAGGTGGCACGTCCCATCATACAGATATATCTTCTTTTGAATACCCGAGGAAAGAGGTATCAACGGCCAGCGTCCCCCAGATTCAGTGGCACCAGACTGTTCTCAATAAGGAGGGGGTCATTTCTCCAGGCGATGGTAGTGCGTCAGGCGTTTAAAACCAAAATACATGCGGGTCACTGTAACTTCGAAGTGTTAAGGCGTGGCTGTATAGGTCCATGGATTAACTACTGCCGTCACCTCCCGTATCTTGCTTGGAACAGAGTGTATATATCTCATGCATACTTCCTAGAGGTCCGGACAGCAGCCGTAATCACAAGGAAGTAATCCCTGTAAGGAGGAAGTCTGATAGAGGCATGATGGGTAGCTGCTCATGATACCTCGTCTGTACATTCATTTCCCTGCGGTCTAACATGGCCGCCACCCAGCAAATCCAACTCTCTGGCCGTGGCGACACACAAGGAGGAGTTTTTCCTAAATCTTCATCACAGAGGGGTGGGGAGAGAGTTAAAATGTTCCAGGATAGACAAGGTTGCCCTGGAGTCGCTAAAAATAGTTGAATTAATTGCCACAAACGTCAGGATAAACCGGAGAGTGGAGTAAATATTGATGCTGAGGAGAGTAAGGTGTCACTGCAGGTAAACACAGGGGAGACAGTGTAACGCCAGCATCGGACTTTGAGCCATTGGTAAACACAGGTAAACCCAGTACGGAGGGCAGTGTGAGCTAAACCTGGGTGTGGAGACCAAGATGAGATGGAGGGATGGAGTAGAAAGGTATATGAGAGACGGGGATGTAAGTTGGGGGGAGGGAGAATGAGAAACTGACTAGTAAAGTAAATGTGAGTGAGGTGGAGGGAGGGGATGACCGGAGATAAGATGGAGGGGTGGAATAATGAGGTATGTGGGAGAAGGGGATGGAGAGTGAGAAACTAACTAGGAGAGTGTGTGTGAGTGAGGTGGAGGGAGGGGATGACCGAAGATAAGATGGAGGGATGGAATAGTGAGGTATATGAGATATAAGGTGTAAGTTGAATGAAGGACAGTGAAATGGCAGGGGATAGGGTGGCATGGAGGCGATTTGTTTGTGGCCACCCCTTGTAGGATTGAGGCGTCTGGCTATACATAGATAGATAGACAGACTTCATGCCCTCCTTTGCCCTGTAAATGAAGGGGAGAGGATGTTACAGAAAGCAGTTTGAAGGAGAAATTGAAAGGAAATTGCTAGAGTGAAGGTTGCGATTTGATAGACGAGGAGAGAGAGAGAATAGTTTTGAGAGGATCACGCCCTGGGCCATATCACATGCGTGTTTGTTAATCCATCTCTGTTTTTTCTACTTCGTTTTTCCTCATTCTTTCTCTCCTGTTTCCCTTCTTACGCTGTTTCTATCCTCCTTTCTCCCTCCTTTCCTCCGTCTCTCTCTCTGTTGTCTCTCCCTCCTCCTCCTCCTCCCTGACTTCTCTACCTTCTCTCCTCCTCTTTACCCTGACATAGAAAACAAAAACAAAGATAAACGAGACATTGGTTGTTGTCATCTGGTCTGCGTGTCCACCTGTGTCCATCTATGTCCATCTCTTCGTGTCCATCTGTGGGTTTTGCAGATGTTATTGTCTGTCTTTCTATATGCAGCAGGTCAGCTCTGGAACTGTCTTCCTCTTTCCGCATTTCCTACTGCCTATGACCCCCTGTGTCGGTAGGTTGGTCAGTATGTTGGTAGGTAGATGGGCAGGTAGGAAGGTAGGTAGAGAGGGAGGTAGGTAACACTCCCAGTCCTTCATGTATGCAACAGATCAACTCCGGAACTGTCCCCCGCTGTCTGTAGTTTCCTACTGCCTATGACCTCCAGTCTTTCAAATGCAGTTTGTTCAGGCATCTCGAAATGAACGCATCTTGAATTTGGCTCTCTTTCGTATTGTTTTTGTCTTTTCTTGGAGTGGACAGTTTGCGGGCTCCTGGCCTTTGGTTCCTTCTTCCTTGCATTAAAAAAAAAAAAAATGCTTCGGGGGTGGCCCCAAACAAACCACC
>JAGKTI010032836.1:379-11811 GCA_018397915.1 Birgus latro | reverse complement strand
CATTCACTCTTACCTGGGTGCGAGCACCCAAGTACATGGCCATAACCACCCTAACCAGCCATTCTACCAACCCTAGCTTTCTCATTGCCCACTCCACCTCTCTAGGGACTCTGTCAAAGGCCTTTTCCAAATCAACAAAAACAAAATACAATTCCCTTTTCTTTCCAATATATTTTTCCTGAAGCTGTCTAACAATGAATATGGTATGGCATCATTGGTCCCCCTGCCTGGCATAAACCCAAACTGTATCTCATCGATATTCACTCTTTCTCTAATCATACCTTCTAGAACTCTCTCCATTACTTTCATTATCTGATCTAAGAGCTTTATACCTCTGTAATTTCCCCTTTCCAGGACATCACCCTTTCCTTGTACACATTTACAATTACACTCTTCAGTCAATCATCGGGACAACACACTCATATATAATCATATTTATCAGGTCTGACTAACCTCTCCCCAGTATCTCCTGAGGCCTTCAACATTTCGGCAGTCAACCCAGACACCTGGTGCCTTCCCCACCCGCATCCTGCCTATTGCCTGACTCACAGTAGCAGTGTCAATCAAAGGCCAAAGGCCAAACACTGGATCAGCTGGCTCCAAACCTTCTCTATCCTAATCAAACTCCTCATTCAACAATTGGCTATAATGCTCTCTCCATGCATCTTTAATATCCTCATTGTTCACCACTACCCTTCCATCATCATTCTTCACACACTGCTCACCTACAATGTCCCGATTATCCCTCTTCACCTGATTTGGCACCCTAAAAATCATATTTTTCCTTTCTCCATGATTTAGATTATCAAGTAAAAGTCTCTGTGACTCAGACTACACCCTGTATACCTCTCTTCTAGCCCTGCGCTTGGCAGCCGAGTACTCCTCCCTGTTACCACCATTCTTCCATTCCCGGAAAAGCCTTCTTTTCTCCTTAACTGCAGCTTCTACACCCTCATCCCACCACCAAGTTACTTTATGTCTTGGTGGGCCTCTTGTCCAACCGCATATTGCATCGGTAACTCTCAAGAGGTTGTTTTTAAGGGCTCTATACTGTTCATCAACGCCTCTATCTATGGCTTCCTGTTCAGCCACCACTCTCCTCATCTCACTATAAAAGGCATCCCTTACTGATTGGTTTCCCAGCTTCCATATTTTCCTCCTAGGTACATATGTCCTCCTTCTCATCACTCGTTCCTTAAGCACCATGTCACAAATCAACAGTTTCTGCTGCTGCACACACTCCTCGCTTCCTATAACTTTAACCTCCCTCACTAATCTCCTATCAACCCTCCTGACCAGAAAATAATCTATCTGACTACTATTTCCCCCGGACTCGCACGTAATCAACCGGCTGATTCTTTTCCTAAAATGTGTGTTGCACACAATCATGTCCATAGCCTCCCCATACTTGAGTATCCTTTCCCCTTCCATATTCCTCACACCAT
This sequence comes from Birgus latro, assembly GCA_018397915.1. Lineage (NCBI taxonomy): Eukaryota > Metazoa > Arthropoda > Malacostraca > Decapoda > Coenobitidae > Birgus > Birgus latro. The sequence goes on along the minus strand of JAGKTI010032836.1, from coordinate 10,366 downwards.
ATGCGCATCCTCTGTCATAATCTTGAGCTGCTTCACCCACATGACCATTTAAATCCCCTCCCAGAACCACTACCTCATCATCACCCATACCACTCACTACACGTATTAAATCATCCCAAAATCTATCCTTCTCTGCCTCATCCAATCCTACCTGTGGAGCATATGCTGATATAACTGAAATCAATTTCTGCCCGATCAAAATTTTCGCTACTAATATCCTATCACTTACCTACATAACTTTCATGACATATTCCACCCATTTCTCTGCAACCAACACACCCACACCCCCATATCCGTCAGTTCCCCCCTGCCAAAACAACTTATAGTAGCAATCCTTCCCAACAGTCTTTCTGGCTGATCCACCCCTGTAGCGGACTTCCTGCAAACATGCCACATCTGCCCACCTCCTACTGGATGCCTCAATGACTTCCCCTGCTCTTCCTCTCAAACTTCCCACATTCCACAAACCCACCTTAAACCCCCTGGGTGATTTGCTGTCCTCAGGCTTGGTTTGGTGCTTGTTTTTGTAGTTCATAGTCGGTAAGATAAAGGGGGATAAACATTTCAAAGGCCCGACCCATTGCACAGACCCAGGTCCAGGCAATGGATCTGGGACCCCTAGCCCACCAGCTTACCAGTGGCTGTGGTAGTGGCCTCGGGGCACCCTGCCAGGACAGCTGCACAGCACAAATATATTTAGCCAGAGAATGACAGGATAGCTGTAGCCAGAGAGTAGTTATTTCAGATGATTTAAGTTCAGGAACATGAGAGCAGGATATATTGTCGTCTACATTTACACAACAGTCACTTTTAGCTCTGAAATAAGTATAGAGAAAGTAGAAGGATACAGAGAAGGATATATTATCAGTTGCCTCATACAGCTGAGTCTTGGTGAGGAAGAGAAGGTGAGGTTTACAGGAGGAGAGATGGTGTTCAACTTCTCAGACTAGCTTTGCTTTGACAACCTGGCATAGCCTTTGTGGGTCCTGCAGTGATTGTGCAGGATAAGGGAGGGAGCACCTCTGGTGAGGAGGCACGTCCCATGTCTGAGAGTGCCTTCCCCCTATGTGGGGCTCTGATTTTGTCAGAAGATTTTTTTCAGGAAAGAAAGGGATGGCGGCAAAAGGATACACAATGCCATATCATATGTCCTCTGACTTTCCACTGGGAGAGCTGCTAAGGCATACTAGGGTTAAGGTGCCTTTGTGCTTCATAACGGATCTTGTGACCTACCACGTTTCAGCAATAAATTCTTTAGGAATTGACTGTTTTTGCATTCTCCTTATATCCTGATAATAGGCAGAACAATTTCAAGGGATAAAAAAAGATTACTACTGTTCCCTGACCTCCTTCAGTGATGAGGAAAAATCAGACTATTGGACCCTCCATCTTGCCTTCTGTGACAATCAGTGTGGTAGAAAGACAAAATTTTAGACCTTTATCAACCAAATGCTGTCCCAAGGGCTGAACACAAGGCCACTGGTTCATATTCTGAATCCTGCTGTGGAACTGTAGACACTGTGGAGGTGAATAGATTGAGCTTCAACTACATTTAGCTTAGTCCCATCTAGTTTGTCTGTCTGTCTGCAGGAGACAGTGTTGGAATACCAGTGTATGTAGCTTGGCAGGGAGCCACCCAATTATCAGTGCTACCACATGAAAGCGTCCGTCTCCAGCATCGTTTGTTTAGTTAAATGAGGTTAATAACAGCAATGAAGCCATATCATACTTTACACAACTTTTGTATCGGCCAGGATTGAGGTCAGTTCCTTGGATTACTATGTCTTTTCTTGTGTGTCTGTATCGTGGTGGAGCTATGGGTGTGCAGTGGCTCGCCAGGCCCACAGGACTGCACATTCTTGTTTAACTCCACATACGCACTGAAGCAAGACTTATTTGAACGAGCAGCTGCAGCACACCTGTACTAAATACAGTCATCCCCGAACCTCAGGGAAACAAACACTGGTGTCTCCGCCCTATCGGAGAATTGCTCCTGCAAAAAAAATGAAAACAAGGAAAACAATTTTTTTTTTATGTGGCTGCAGACCGTAACTTGCAGCTACATAACACAAAGAAGATAGCCTGGAGGGAAAAAATTTACTCAAATTACGTATTATGCAAATTCAACATCAATCAGTAAGTTATGATGGAAAATAATCATGTATAAAGTAATTTAAGTGGAAATATATGACTATACAAATCCTTCACCACCATCTTCATTTGCAAGCAGGCAATCAGCTGAGTGTTCACAATCTACCGACATTTTTGGCATAGCGCAATCATTCCATGCTCCATATGTGTGCGTATTTGGCCACAGAAAGCATAGTTTACTGTTATTTATGATGCATTTATGAAATGCCATAAAAGTCAGGTCTCAGTGACAATTCACATACCCCTACGGCAACACTCATTTTCATCTGCGCATCTCACTCGCACATGTAATAAATAACAATTCCTTCTTAGGTGGCTGGTTTCTTTTTGATTAGCTAGGGTATGGTTAGGTTAAAATGACTGATGATATGAGGAAATGACTGATGAGTAGCCACTAACAGATGCCTAAGGACCAAGGATTGTCAGACCGACCGTTGTACCCGTTTTGGGGACTTATATTACTCTTTACATGCATCACCCACTCTCGAACATCACCCACTCGCGAGGGGTCTGATAACCTAATCCTCGCGAGTGTTTGGGGTTGACTGTACATTCATCATAGTCTGTAGCGCCGGACATACCGACTTCCCCAACCCTTGCAAAGGTGATCAGAAAGCAATGATGCCCAAGGGTGGAAAAGATCAGTGAGTGTTTAAAACAACGGGAAATAGAGCCAAAAATATATAAGTGAGGTAGCAACTAAGAGGAAAGTGGGTGCCAGAGTAGTTAGGTTTGTAGAGGGTGGCAAATATGTAAGAAATAATGGTAACTACATGAAACAAGACATGCTTAAAAGAGAAAAAATTACAAACCTGCAGGTGAACCACAAAACAGCAAACTAGGACCACCAAGCCTCTTAAACTTAGGCCAAAACTAACCAAAAGGATACAAAACAAGAACCAGTCAAGCATTTAAAACTCCTGATACACATACGATAACCTGGTCAGCCTGAAAATGGAGCTGGGTATTGAACAGAGCGTGATATAAAAGAGGGGGAGGGGGGAGAAGCAAACTTTGGGGGCTACTGGAGGCAGGTATAAATAAGACTGGTGCATGAACGATCACACATGAGTGGAGTGGTTTTGTCAAGATCCTCACTTAGATGTACACACAGAGCCAGCAGACAGGTTATCAGTGGCCTTGAATGAAGGTTATCGTGCTTATGATTTATTTTAACCGTACGCTGTAAGTTATGCATCCTCTCTTACGCTCTGAGTGTGAAATAATCCTTCAGTCACCAGTTAGAATGCATATAAGGTGCCGATAGTGGCCTGAATCCTCTTCCTGTATAGATGTCTCCAGATAAGGAAGAGGAGATGGAAAGATGTCTCCAGATAAGGAAGAGGAGATGGAAAAATTACAGCCTTTTCTATACAACTTATAGCTGCTGTAGATAACTGAGAGCTGGGATCCAGAAGTAAAAATATTGTTTGGTTTAACACTAGTAGATAATTTTATATTACTTATGGCTTTAAATATTTATTAATCTCATTTACAACAGGATTGTGTAAACAATTAACAGGATGAGGTCAAGTAATGGAAATGCTTTTTGGTCCAGTTCCAGTAAATATACTTATATTAGCCTGAATGTAAATACTTACTCTTATGTAAAGCATAATCTTTTGTTACAGATGACAGCAGAACATTTGAAGTCAAGGAAGGACGTGTTAAACTTCTACCGCAACGATCCTGTTGACTCAGAACTTTAGTACTGTATTTTTCTAATGTGGAGTTTATTGCCCCTCTCACTGTATAGTTGGTTGTATGATATTATTATTTATGCAGATATAAACATAGTATTACTGTACTATAATGTAATGCCTGTTGCCTCTCTCATACATATTTGGTTGTGTGATACTACTTATTTAAGCAGACATGTACAGCCGCCTCAAGGAGTCTTGTTACCCCCTGCTAGTCCTCTCCTAGTCATGTGGCAACGCCGCGCTGCTCTTGTGCATAGGAGGCAGAGAGCAGAGATGTTTCGTCTTATATATGAACCAGTAAATCGACATATTAACATTCACTTAGATGACCATCAGAGGACATAATAAAGACTCACTATGAGGGTAATTGTTAATATGTGCAGTATATAGTGCTTTTGAAGAAGAGAGTAGTAGGGGTTGAGGGGCTGACGTAGAGGTTGAGAGGGGAGGGGGGAAACTATGAGATGGGGGGAGGTGGTGAAGCACTGAAGCAGCGTGAGTGTGAGTCAAAGGGAAGGGGGGGCGGGGGGAGGGCGCGAGATGATATGAGGGTGATCGACATCTCAACTGAGCTTTTATCACGAGTCTCATAATCCACGTTAGTCGCAATCACACCTCGCACGCCATCCATATCAGTAGCACTCACACTTAGCACACCGCAACATCTTAAAGATGAACCATCAGCCGGAGAAACTGGTGCTACGGGGGAAAATAGTTGCGATGAGAGCAGCTGGCCATTCTATACCAAGCATCACAAGAGAGCTTGGAATATAGAAACCGACAGTGAGACATAACATCGTCGAGGTGGCAAGAAGTGGGCACACCAGCGTCAATGTTTGGGGCTGGATACACGCATACGGTTTGGGTGAACTGACAGAGTTTAATGGGAGGTTCAACTCGACAAAGTATCTGGAGATACTGGAAGAAGTAATTATACCCTCCGTTCGAGCCTACGCATTCCCAGAACTTGAGCCCATCATATTCATTCAGGTATGAATTATATCGTAGATCTGTAATGTCTTCAGGTATAATTTGTTAATTATTATTACCCTCTATGGTTGTAACAACAGAATTCTAATGCTACCGATATCGGTATTAAATGTCACGGTCATATCTGATGAAATATATATATTCCTTTACATAAAAAAAAAGTAAGTTGCCAGATCCATTAAATGATACCTTATTCATACATAATATATATTCACATACACAATATGTTCGATATGGCTACACACCTTGAAATAGATAAAATTACAAATCAGAGTAGGCGGGGAAGAAGGAAAGGGAATGAGTGTTTCAAGGCTGAGCACCGACTTTACCCATGTAACAGAAGCTATGAAGACACAAAACGACAGTGTGGCGAGAATATGAAAGGCAAAGTATACCAACTGACCTTTTGAGTAAACCTCCTAATTAATTATATAGTATTAATACCGTATTACACTTTTGTTGCAGGATAAACTCCCCCATTCACACTGTTCTTATCGTGAAACGATGGTTCAGTGAGCGTCCGGACATTCAACTACTTGAGAGGCCGAGCAAAGGCTCCGACCTCAATCCCATTGAAAATGTATGGGGACACATTGTAAATTTGTGGGAGCCTGGAGAAGCAAGAACACCACAGCGACTTCTCCCACATACTAAGGATATGTGGGAGCGATACCGCAGACTTCGGCAAGACGATGTTTATAAGACAGTGGCCTCTCTCCCCAGAAGGTTACATGAGGTGATTGTTAAGGAAGGTGGCTGGACGAAGTACTGAGGCAATGGGTGCTACATCATTACTGTCCCTGCCCGTCCTTCCACTTCACAAGCGATGCCCCTATACTTATTGCAACCTTGACGTCTCCGTAAGACTTCTGCCTGGAACCTGACCGTTTCATAAGTCTATATTTATTATTTAGGATATTGGTGGTGGTAAAAAGTACTGCACATAAAAAGGCTTTACTAATCCTAAATTATTTGGATCTAGTGTATACTGAAAATCTTAACATACAGACGATACGTAAAAATGTAAACTAGTAATATTGCTTATGAACTTATTAAAGATGCTTGTTGCAAACACAGTGTAATTTTTATAAGTTTACATCAATTATCTAGGATTATCCTGTAGTGCAAGTATTCACACATCAAAAGCTAAATGAGTGATCGACGACCATAATCTTATCTATATTAGGACTGAGTATCACTATACGAGGTATGCCTATTGGTAAACTGCAGTGAGAGGTATTCTTTGAGTGATGTCATGAAGTTGATAAACCGATACTGTATATTGCAGTTGTGCACACCACTCTCAGCATGTCTTACCTTGTATTATCTTTCACTACTACCGTCCTCTTCCTCCCTTCCTGTGAATTCACCCACCACTATCCCCCTCCCCTCCTTCCCCTCACCCCTTTCTTCTTTATCAATCCCATAAACCTGATTTCCTCGTATAAAATAGGCCTTGTGTTCCAAAATGATCGTCATTCCCATACTTCATGATGTCATTACATCTTGCATGTATAGCATTGCTTTGTGCACAACGTGTCAAAAGGATATGAAATATCAAGCTTAAGATATTGCCGTGAGTAAAAACAGAACATTACAACTATCGACCTGCAGAGATACGAACTCTGGACGCAGTAAAAACTATGACCTAATCTAGGGCCTGTATGTCTTCCCTCCCTCCCTCCCTTTGACTCACACTCACGCTGCTTAAGTGCTCCACAACCTCCCTCTTTCTCAATGTTTCCCCCCCCCTCACCTCTCACCCTCTATTTAAGTCCGCCTCTCAACCCCTACTACATTCGTCTTAACAAGCAGTATATACTGCACGTACTAACACTTACCCTCATAGTGGATCTTTATTATGTCCTCTAATGGTCATCTAAGTGCATGTTAATATGTCGATTTACTGCTTCAAATATAAGACGAAACATCTCTGCTCTCTGCCTCCTACGCACACGACAGCGCGGCGTTGCCACATGACTGGGAGAGGAATAGCCGGGGGTAACATGACTCCTTGAGGCAGCTGTACATGGAACTCTAGTTTGCTATTGTGCAGGGCTTGTTGCCTCTCCCCCTGGGGTTGTATTCCTAGCTACAGCTTTACATCACCTCTTCCTTAGCAATTTATCTTGCATATTACAGTCTAGCATTGACTTGGATGTTAACTGTCATTTTTTTCTGACATAACGTGTATCACAAGCATACAAGAAGAAACTGTGGTGTTATGTGTAGAATAAATCGTAAAGGAAGAGGTGTTACAAAATCTCCCTTGCCACTCGGAATACAACCTTCACTGTGTCTGTAGCTGTGTGAGGTTGTGTTCTTACAGATATTACACACACATATCATCTCCTTACCATTTATTATTGCTATAAGAACACAGGCATTTATGTAAATTCTTATGTCATAGTTTCTGCCCACACACTAATTAATGGTACCTCTGATCTCTTTATTACTGATTGTGTTATACTATTAAGTATTTGTATGATATTAAATACTGTATACATGCAGCAGCCAAAGAGTCACACTGTCATGAATATCTCTGAAGATAGAGAAACCCGTACTGGCAGGCGAAAAGATGTATATTCAAAAAGCTCTGGTATCTGCTGTTACCCTCTTCATTGAAACTGCAGACCAAGATTGATACACTAGTCGCCAAAACTGTTTGGAAATATATCTTTTCGTATGCCAGTGGGGGTTTCTTAATCCTGTATACACACAAACTCCACACTATTTGCTCACCTTCTAATCCTAACCCTGACTGGAGGAAAGCCTGGGTTTCACAGTAAATGAGCACCTGTTGACCGGTATTATCCCATTCACTGAAATTATCTGTCTATAGTCAGATGCCTTAATCCCGTAATGGATGGCCTTAAGCAAAGTGCCTCAACATTGCCCTGTTTTCTGCAGCTGGAATGCACTCCCTGCAGTTCACACATCCTTGTCTTACTCATCTCTCCACTTCATCCATCCACCTCATCCTTGGTCTTCCCTCCTCGTCTCCTCCATTACCTCACTCACATACACTCTGCTAGTTAGTTTTTCATTCTTCATCCTCTCCACAAGGCCAAACCATATAAAAGTATTTCCCATAACACTTTGTCACAGCCACATCAGTAACAATGCTCCATTACTTCTCTGTGTATTTGTCTGTCTCCCCAGAGTCTTCATGTAACACTACATGCTCCTCTCATATAACTCATTTCCATTGCTCTCACTCTTGTGGCCTTCTGCCAGGATTCAAGCATTTCTTTTGTATGTTTCTGGGGATCACAATACTGTCATGCAAAGACCTTCCATTTTCACTTCCCAGTTCTAAATTACTACTTCCAGTGAACCAGCAGCCTTTCTGTCAGTCTAGGCAAACCACACTCACCGGCCTCACAGCGCGAACTGCCCAAGGTCCCCGGTTGCATACCGCAGGAACCTTCCGATGACGTCATCACTCATGACTTAACAGGTGTGTACGCGCACACACACACTAACAACAATATGCACTAACACTCTCCTCCTCTTTTCTTAATTTGACAAAAGATTCCAAGGATGAAGCTGGATGGTCTATTTACATCTGATACGCACTATGTATCCAATACATAGACTTTTGTGTGAGTACCATCAACACCCAATATGCACTATGTATCCAGTACATACACTTTTGTTTAATTACTATCAAGACCCAGTCTGTGGCCACATACCGATATGTGATGTCTCTTGAAGTATTATAAACTTTCTAGTCTCGGCTGACTGCTGCACACAGCCGCTCGGTCGAGGCACCTTTCTTGGTGAGACAATCAGCCAGTTGTTGTGATGTATCCACCCAAGATACTTCATCAATCTCCCCTCGCTCCAACATGTCTTGTAATACAGCAATATCAATGTGCAATCTCCTGTCTTCTACGCTCCTACAGGAGTAAAGGGCGTCCACCAGACTCTTGTTGTCGACGAAACACTTTATTTTGATCTTTCCAAATCCAGAAACCTCATGCAATATGTTGGAGAGATATACAGCAGTCTCAGCACATTCAAGCAGTGCCAACGCCTCAGCAGATAAGGTAGATTTGATGACCCTCCTGATGTTTCTTGTCTGCCAGAATATAGAACATCTTGCCTCACTAGCATCTCGTAGGAAGATCACAAAACTTCCCTGAGATCCATTGCCTACAAGGTTGGCAAATGAGGCATCCGAAAAGCACTCTATATGACAGTCCTCGATTGGCCCCATTCTTGGAATGTATAGCTTCATGTTGTCAGTCTTCACCCTTGAGATCACCTTATTGAGTCTAAGCAAATCCGCTACGGTAGCTCGGTTGCTAGTCACACTCAATTTACACACATCAAAGGCAGTATCTGGCCGAGTGTGTGTGGCAATCCAGTTGAGTTGTCCAATTAATGCTCGGTACTCCGTTTTCTCAGACTCGGACAGCTCCCCTGATTTTACTGCTGCACGATGTTTACTCAGCGTGACTGGTTTTAAAGATGAAGCATATTGGAATTGGTCGAGCGTTATGCTGCCATCGATGTTGGAGATGACATTGAGACCAACGTATTTGAAGGCTTTTGATTCTGAACTGCCGATGAGGAATATTTGACTCAAACGTTTTATCACTTGCTGTTCGAACTCATGTGTACCAGCCCAAAGGAATTTGTCGACATAGATGCATACAGTGCCTTTGACTTTGTCACTATTGCTTCAAGAGAACAGTGCTGAATCCAGTGATGACAATTTAGCTCCAAGACTCAACAATTGATCTTTTATGCGCAGATACCAATGCCTAGCAGCATCACAAAGGCCGTAAACAGTTTTCTTTAGTCTCCATAACTTACCATTTGCATATTCAGGCGGAGGACGTAAATGAACAACTCTCTCAATGTCATTACCTTGCAAGTAGGCAGCTTTCATGTCCATAGTGCGGCAGTCCCACTGGTTGGTGGAGGCCAAAGAAAGTGCCAAACGCACTGCTTCTTTTGAACAAGTTGGCGAGTCTTTTCGGAGATCCACTGTGTCTTCCTCAAATCCTCTGGCGACTAAGTGGGCCTTAACAATAGGCTTTCTATTTTTCAGTTTTTCCGTCACAACCCATCGAACCGTTATGGCACCTTGCCCAACATCATCTACTTCCTCATACACATCATTATTCTGCCA
>JAGKTI010032834.1:0-11812 GCA_018397915.1 Birgus latro | reverse complement strand
TGTGTGTGTGTGTGTGTGTACACAAGTCCAAGACATAAGCCTGTGTGTGTGTGTGTGTGTGTGTGTGTGTGTGTGTGTGTGTGTGTGTGTGTGTGTGTGTGCTCTCATCGCCAACGCTTGCTGTGACTGATCCTGCTCTAACTGATGTCCTGGTAGCTGATGTAGTAGTGGTTGCTGTTCTTGTGTGAGCTATTTTCTTTGATGCTCATCTGATTGTTGCCTTACTGAAGACTGGCTGATGCGGGTCTGGATGTTGCCATTACAGGATACTGGTTGTTGCTGTTATAGATGTTCTTGTACTGTATATTGATTGTGTCTCTCATCTGCTTATGTCCTGGCTTCTCCTCTGGATGTGAGGCCATTACTTCAGTTGGTATTCTTCTGGTGTTTCTTTTGCTACAGATTCCTCACATAACATCCCTCAGAAATATAAAAGCAGCCAAGTAATATCACGACAGAACACTTCTCAAGTGAGTAATATCCAGTGAGGAAAACGCCGTATAACGCAGTAATACATCATCATCATCATCATCGTCGTCATCAGCCATTGCTAATTTATTTATTTACATATTTATTTTATTTATTTATTTATTTAGAGAGAGAGGGGGGGGAATACTACATCATCGAGTAGTAAATAGAGAGATCGCGGCATTAGCGAGTACTGTGTATTCCGGAGAGGAAAAGTATGCTTGGCCAAGTAATATCCAGGGAGTAGAACGCTCCCCTGTTGAGTAGTATCAAGGGAACACTTCATAACCGAGAAATATCGAGAGGAGAATACTGCACAACCGAGTAATATTGAGAGACCACTGCATGACCGAGGAATATCGAGATAGAACATCACATGACCAAATAATATCCAAAGAGAACACCGCATGACCGGGTAATATCGAGAGAACACTGCATGACCGGGTAATATTGAGAGAACACCGCATGACCGGGTAATATCGAGAGAACACTGCATGACCGGACGCTGTAAGGAAGGTGTTAGGCTAAAATACTCGATAACGTTGCATGCACAGTCAACATCCTTCACCGGCGCTGCATGGTGGGGGAGATTAATGCTTCCTCGGGGCAAAGTTTAACGCGAAAATTGTTGCATATTCTGTTGCCAGCCTTCGGTAGGGTGTTACACGCTTGAGTTGAGGTGTTGCAGGAGCAGGATGGGGTGTTGCAGGGCTTAGGTGGGGTTTTACTTGGTTGGGTCAGGGTGTTGCGTACTTAGATGTTGCTTGCTTATTGGGATATTGCATAGCCGGGTTGGGGTGTTGCTTAGTTTGATTTGGGTGTTGCATGTTGCATGGTTGGGTTGAGATGCTGCATGGTTGGGTGGAAGTACTGAATGGTGTGGTTGAGGTGTTGCAAGCCTGGCTTGCCGGAGTGGTGTATTGCAAGTTTGGGCTGGGATGTTGCAAATATGAAATTGAGTGTTTTAAGTCTTGGGTGTTGCAAATCTGGAATGGCGTGTTGCAAGGCGAGAGGGGTGTTGCAAAGCTGGATTTAGGTGTTACAGCACTTGGTAGTGTTTCAAGAATGACATGAAATGTTACAAAGTCGGAGTGGATGTTGCATGGGGTGGAGTGTTGCAAGGCTGGAGGAGTGTGCTGCAAGGCCAGGATGAGGTGTTGCATGTTGGGGTTTAGGGGCCGTTTTCACAGTCGTCCCTAAACTTTCGGGCCTGAACGAGTGTCGGGCCCTAACCAAAAGCACCTTTGGATTTCACAGTCGCTCCGAATGGCATTCGGGAGCTTACTAACGTGGGGACGTCTGCCTGTGTTGATGTGGTAGGGTTGGTAGTTCTGGGTGGCGAAGGCAAGAATGAAGTAAACTGATAGAACAAAAAGACACCTGACCCAGCACTTTCTATTCGTTGAGAATATTTAGAAATTGGAATGTGATGAATAACATGGCTGGAAAATCGACTTCACACAGTTCTTACTAATATATTCAGGAGTGAAGATAGTAGTAAGAAGGCAGCAAAAGTAACGAATAGGAAACGTCATCGGAATAAAGAGCTAACTAACGGCAACCTCACCACACTCCTGCTTGAAATCGGAAGTGAATCGTGATGGATGCTAAGTATTGTTAAAAAAAAAATCCTAAGTAAAAATAACCATGATAACCATGTATAATAACATCTAATGAGTGATGGTGTGGTTCATTAACGGATATAGTATTAGTACATGAACATTCTTTTTTTCTAAACAGGTTGTTGGTTATATCAACCTTTACATCGGGCGTCAGATATTAGAATTTTCATGAAAATATGGATTAGACAACGATTCTTGTATTTCTTTCGGGTCCGTTTGTTGGGGAGCCTCCACAAGTCTGCGAAAGGCTAGCATTCGGATACAGAGTAGTAAGTCTCATAAAAGTACACAAACATAATTTTGTTTTCCCATTCCGGGTGTGTTATTTATCTCAGCAATATTACATTGGGTATCTGATATTGAAATGTTAATGAAAATATGTTACATATAATTATTCTTTTACTTTATTACTTTCGGGACCTTCCGTTGGGGAGGCTCCAGGCTCCCCAAGAATGTTCCAGTAATTTGTTCGGGACCTCCCGAATGCCGTCCCCAACAGAGGCCTCGGAAGGCAGGTGGGGGGCGACTGTGAAAACGAAAACGTGTGTTCGGAGGCGAGTAGGCTGTTGGGGACTGCACTGGGGATGACTGTGAAAACGGCCCTAGGTGTAAGAAGACATGGTTAGGGTGTTACAAGACTGAGGTTGTGTGGTGAGTGTGGCATGGTTGGGCTGTGGTACCTCACAGTGAGATTGGGTGAGGTTGTGTGGTGAATGTGGCATGGTTGGGCTGTGGTACCTCACAGTGAGATTGGGGTGTTGCATAGTAGGGTTGGGGTGTTGATTGGTTGAGTTGTGGTACTACACGGTAAGGTTGGTGTGTTGCGTGGATAAGTTGAGGTGTTACATGGTTGGGTTGTGGTGCTCCATGGTAATGTTGGGGTGTTCCATGGTTGGGAGACGAGGTGTTACATGGTTGGGTTGTGATACTGCACGGTAAGGTTGGGGTGTTGCATGGCTGGACTGAGGTGTTGCATGGTTGAGTTGTTGTGATATCGCATGGTTGGACTGAGGCGTTGCATGGCTGGATGGTGTGCCGCAGTTTACGTCAGGGTGTTGCATGGTCGGGTTGGTGTGTGGTATGGTTAGGTTGAGGTGTTGCATGGCTGGGTTGGGGTTTTGCATGGTTGGGTTGGGGGGTTGCATGGTTTGGTTGGAATATTGCATTGTTGGGTAAGGGTGTTCCATGGTTGGGCAAGGGTGTTGCATGGTTGGACTGGCGTGTTGCATAGTTGGGTAAGGGTATTGCATGGTTGGGTCTCAGTGCAGCATAGTTAAATTGAAGTGTTGCAAGGTTGAACTGAGCTTGAAATGTTGCATGGTTTCGTTGGAATTTTGCATGGTGAATTTAAGTTGAAATGTTGCATGGCTGGATTGGGGTATGGCATGGTTAAGATGAAGTGTTGCATTGTTGGGGTAGGGTGTGACATACTTGGAGTAGGGTGTGGCATGGTTGGGTTGGATGTGGCATGCTTGAGTTGGGTGTGGCATGGTTGATTGAATTGATGTTGAAGTGTTGCATGGTTGGGTTCGGCTGTGACATGATTGGCTGGGGTGTTGCATGGTTGGGTTGTGGGTGTGGCTTGGATAAGTTGAGGTGTGACATGATTAGATTAGGGTGTTGCAGGTTGGGTTGGGGTGTGGCACGGCTAAGTTGAGGTGTTGCATGGTTGGTTAGGGTTGTAGCATTGTTGGGTTGGAGTGTAGCATGGTTGGATTGGGGTGTGGCGTGGTTGGGTTGAGTTTGGCATCGTTCGGGTGGGGTGCGGTATGGCTGAATTAAGTTTGAGGCGTTGCTTGGTTGGGTTGAGGTGTGGAATGGTTGGGTTGTGGTTTGGTCTTTGTTGGTTTTGGGTGAGTGTCGTCTGGAAGAAGCAAGAAGACAATAAAAAAGAGTTAGTTTAGGTAAGGTTAAGTAAAAATAAATTCCTTGGAATGATGGAGTGGATTTTGGATGGTGTGGATTGTGTGTTGCAAGGCCGACATGAGGGGTCACCAAAACTGATGGCATGTTGCATGGGAGAAATAAAATGCTGGAAGGTGTGTAGATGTGTTGCCGATGAGTCTATAATGTTAATATTTTACGGATGTTACAAGAATGGGTGTCGCAAGGTGAACTGTAAAGTGAAGTTGAAGGGCAGAGTAGGTGTTGTGAGATCCGAGTGGGACATTATCAGTCAGAGAGAGAGTGCGTTGTAATGAAGTCTTGCAAATTTCGTGGTGTTTAATAACAACGAGCAGTAAAAAAATGGGTGTTGCTAGACCTGAGTGTGTGTGTGTACTGTAGTGAGATGTTGCAGTTCGGGGGTCGGGTGATGTAAGGCGAGGTTGGTGTGTTGCAAAGAGGAAATGTGATTATAAGGTTAGGGACGTTGACTGTGTACGTGTCTGTTGCAGGATTAATTGTTCCAAACGGGTAAGGTGTTGCAAAACGAGGTAGGCTTTTGCAAGGAATTGATAGTGTGTTGCAAAGATGAAATAAAGATTGTGAATTACAAGGTGGATGCTGAATAGGCCTAACGAATTTGTATGTTGTAGAGGGGAGTGCTGCTACGCCCTGATGATGTATTGTTTGGGTAATATGAAGCGTTGCAAGTGATCAGGGGATGTTGCAAGGACATACTTTTATGACTGCAAGGAGAAAGAAGGTGTTTCAAGGATAAATAAAACGTTGCAAGAAGGATGAGAATGTTGCAAGGAAAATGCACTGGAAGATAAAGGGTATGTTCCAAACCGTGATAGCGTTTTACGGTGATATACTACGCGCTGCAAGAGGAGAGGGATTGTTGCAAAGCCGTGATGCATGTTGCTAGGACAAATAACACATTGCAAGAGGAGAGGAGGTGCTGTAAACCCGGAATGGGATATTGCAAAGGACAAATGAGGCGTTGCAAGTAAACGGAGTGTTGCAAAGTCGTGAGGTGTTGCAAGGACAAATATAACGTTGCGAGAGGGGTGTGGATCATTGAAATGACAAATAGGCTGTTGCAAGAGGTCATGGGGCGTTATAATGCCGTGATGTGTTGTTGCAGAGCCACGATGGGTGTGTAGAAGGCCACAAAACAAATAAGGCGATATAAGGGGATTGGATGGGCTGGTGGAAATTTTCTAAAGGGAGAGGGACAAGGGAAGTTGAGAGAGAGAGGATAGGTTGTGAAAGCATCAGTAAGGGGAGGGGGAGGGAGGCTGAAAGAGGGAGAGAAATTGCAGTAGGAGATGAGGAGGAACGTTGCAATAGGAGAAAGGAGGGAGGGAAAATTGCAACATGGGATAGGGGAAGTTGCAAAAGGAGGGAGGGGGAAGCTGCAATATGGTAGGAAGAAAGGAAATCTGCAATAGGGAAGGGAGAAGTTGCAATAAGGTAAGAGGTAAGGAAATCTGCAATCGGGAGGCGAGAAACTGCAATAAGGGTAGGGGAGAGATTGCAAGAGGAGGGGGGTAAAGTTGCAAGCCACACCGCTCGCTGCGACCATCACTCTTACTAGGGCAGAGTGTGGCTTGCTTTCCTCCACTCTCTCTCTCTCTCTCTCTCTCTCTCTCTCTCTCTCTCTCTCTCTCTCTCTCTCTCTCTCTCTCTCTCTCTCTCTCTCTCTCTCTCTCTCTCTCTCTCTCTCTCTCTCTCTCTCTCTCTCTCTCTCTCATCCCCAAATCTCGGCTCTTAAGTTTAATCTCCCCATCCCTCCGTATTTTTCCTCCTCTGTCTCCCCAGCCCCACTGATCCTCCCTTCCTCCCTCTCTCGCTTCCTCTCCCTCCCGCTCTTCTTTTCTCCGCCCTTTTTTCCCCTAATTTGTGGCTCGCGTGTTGAATTTCTCCCTTGTCTTTTTTCCTCCTTTTGTTTTTGTTTCCTTCCAACCTTTATTTTTCTTATGATACCATTTCTGCATTCTCTTTTTAGACATTTTTCTTTTTAATTCTGTATTGTTTGTATATATATGATATTTAATTCTTTAGCTTTAAGATGTCTGATTTTCCCTTTTCTTTTTATCCTTGATTATATTATTCTTTTGTATCTCAGTTACTCATTCTTCTTTTGTATATCTGTTCTTCATTCTCTTTTTTCTGTTTTTCTTCACTCTCTTTTTTTCTGTTTCATTTTTTTTTTCCATTCCTGTTTTCTCTGTCTCATTTTTCTCTGTTTTATTCTCCCTTTTTTTCCCATCTTTTTCATTACTTTTTTCTTACGTCCTTACATTCCTAAATAATATCCACATGCTTATCGTTTATAACCTTCTCTTCTTCTCGTCTGATTCATCCTTCATTATTATTCATATTCTTTCATCATACTTTTTTTTCTGCTCCTATAACTCAGTCTCAGCAAAATCAATTCTTCCGGCGATAGATAGAAAGGATTGCAATTGCTTACGTCAATATAGGGTTAAGTATTTCATTTCTATATCCAAAGCCTCTTTTCTTCATTTCTTGTAAGTTTATGTTTCGCCATCGTCTGTTTCATATTCATCCATCATTTTTTTTTTTCATCCCTCTTCTGTTTCCTTTTCTTCCCTCATTTGATATGTTTTCTTCCCTCTTCTTGTTTTCTTTATTTCTTTTTCTTTTCTTTTCTTGCTTCGCTTATATTCTTCTCATTCCTCCTCAGTTATTTTCATTACTTCTTTCTCACCCTCCATCGTTAATTATTTTAATGGGAAAGTTAAAAATCTCTATCTCTTTTCTTCTGTTCTGTCTTCATTTGCCTCCCTCTTAATATCTGTTTTCTTCCTGTTTTATCTCCCTCTTTCCTCTTTCTCACTGCATCTTTCATCTCTGTCCCGTGCTCTTCCTGATCACTCACATCACATGGCGAAGTTAAAAATTCTCTCTCTCTCTCTCTCTCTGTAATAGATAGATAGATAAATAGATAGATAGATAGATAGATGTATAGATAGACAGATAGATAGTTAGATACTTATCCATCTGTTCATCTTAAATTATTTCCGCTGTACCTCTTCTCTGTTATCGCTCTCTTACATCTTTTATCTCTTCCTTCTCTCCATATCTTTCCTCCCCTTTTCGTATTCTTCCTTAAACAACGCTTTGCATGGGGAGGTAAGTACAGTCATCCCTCTCCTCCCTCTCTTCCTCCTTCTCTCTCACTGTCTTCCTCCTCCTATATCGCCGTTGTCTCTTCTCTCTCCTCCGCCCCCCTCCTCTTTTTCTCATCCCTCATCTTTATCACTTTCCTTCCTCTCAGCGTTTCTCACTTTCTTCGTCTTCACTTCTCGTCCTTCCCTTTCTTCTCATTTTTTTTTTCTTTTTCCTTTGTCCTCACTTCTCTCCCCTTTCTTTTTTGTGCCGCTTCCAATCCTTTTCAGTTTTCCTCCATGTTCTTCATTCACCCTCCCTACGTTTTTCTTCCCTTCCTTATTAAATACCATCTTACCTTTTCTCATTTTTCTTTCGTTCTCTGTTCCTTCCCCTTTCTGTGTTTGAAGTTTCCCCTCTCTTCTTTAGCAACACTAGCTTTCTTGATTTTTTTGTTCTTTATTTCGTCCTTTTTCCCTCCTCTCCTCCTTCTCTCCCCCGTACGCCTCTCTCGTATTAAGTACCCGCATCCCTTTTTCTGCATACTCTCTTACACCATTTTTCTCTGTCCCCTATAACTCTCGTCCCCTGTCCCATTTATTCCCTCCCCAAACCTCTTCTTCAGGTTCTCCATCCCTCTTAGTTGTCTCTTCTTTAGTTTTCTTTTTTGTTTTTCCATAGTCCTTTCTTCTCTAAATATTCTCATTCCTCCCTCTCATCTCCCTTCGCTTCTCCCCCTCCTCTCCATCTCTTCATCATTCGAGCTTCTTCGTTCTTACTCCTCCTCTTTCCATTTTCTATCTTGTCGTCACCTCCTTTCCTGTCTTCTCTTCCTCTCATTCGCCCCTCCCTCTTCCTCCCCCAAACTAGTGGTCTCTTTGAAAACAAGTTTGCATGGAGAAACCAATTTCCTCCCTTGCCAATGTTGCTGTTGATGTTGGTGTTATTATTGTTTTTCTCCTTCTCCTCCTCCTCCATTATTTGATTATTCATTTTACTTTATTACTTTATCTTTCAAGTTATTCAAACTGGTAGTTTATAACTAAAGTAATATAGACTGTAACTACTCCTTTCCTATGAAATTTTCATGTCAGTTTTTCCATGCAGCATGGTGGTCCTTCACACATTTTCCAGCTAGTTTTAACTGGAGGGTTTGCAGGCGGGGGGAGCCTTCTTGCTTTACTATCCTTATCCATCAGCATGTCGAATTAAATCTCGTAGTCATAGTCTACTCTGTAACAAGCAGCCTCGATAGGACCACAAGGTCTGTTGCTGTTTGCTTTCCTCCTCCTCCTCCTTCTCCTTCTTCCCGTCTCTCCTTTCGTCTAATGTCTCTTATTTATTATCCCTCTTTATCTCTACTTTTATTCTCTTGCCGTTCATCTTTCTCTCCCCTCCTCTTCTCTCTTTCTTCTCCCTTTTTCCCTTTCTCCTCCCCTCCTCCTTCTCTTCAACCAAACTTACGCTCTCCTCAGAAGCCACCACGGGGGAAGTGGTGAAAACTAAGGAAAAAATGAAAAGAAAGAAAAAATCCTTCCTCTACCTTTCACCTTATCTTTAGTCATCCTTCATTTTTTGTTGCATATTCCATCGCTAACCTTTCCCCTTCCTTCTCTGCTTCTCTCATCCTTCTCTACCTTTCTTCTCCTTTTCTTTTCCTTACTCATTCGGTTTTTCTCTTCCCTCTCTTCCTTTCTCCCCTCCTTATCTTTTTCTCGTCTCCGCCCTTCCTCATCTTCATTATCCTCCGCTTCCCTGCTGCTTTTCTCTTCTCATCCTCCCCTGTCTTTCTCATCCTTTTTTTTTTCACACTCAATTTTTCTCTTCCCCCTCTTTCTCTTCCTTCCTCCTCTCCGTATCTGTTTTTCTTGGCCCCTCCTCATCGACATGACCTTCCTCTTCCTCTCTTGCCTTTCCCTCCTCCTCTCGTCTTCTCCTTTCCTCTCCTCCTCCTCTCGTCGTCTCCTTTCCTCTCCTCCTCCCCGTCTCTCTCCCAGCTGAGGATCTGTATAAAAACACACTTTGCATGGGAAATCTAACAACCTTCACCCCTTTTGCTTTTCTTTCCTTCACATTTTCCTTATTCTTCCCTGTTTTCCGATTTCTTCTCATCTGTCCTCGTCCTCTGTCTCTCCTTTTTCACTCATCTTTGCTCCTCGTGACATCCTTCCTTTCCCTGTTCTCGCCTCCTCTCTCCATCTTCCCCCTTCGGATCTTTTGTCTTCCTCTTCATTACATCCCATCTTCCTTACTGTTTTCTTTCTCTTCATCTTTGACTTTTCAGACCTCATGTTTCTGTCTTTATCTTTTCTTTTTCTGTCAGTTGTATTTCTGTCTGTCGCTCCATGTTCTCTCTTCCTTACTCTTGTACTTATTAATCTTTCTATCCATACCCCTCTCTTGGCTTTCCATTTCTTTGTATGACCTCTTCGTTTTGGCCTTCCTCTTACTCTTTTGTCGTCCTCTTTCTTTCCGTTTCTTCTCTTTCTCTTCCTTGGATTCCCTTATCACGTCATGATTCCCGTTTCTCTTTCTTGGCAACCTAATTCTCGTCCCTCCACCTCCCCTTCTCCTCTCCTTTTTTCTCCATCTCTCCTCTTCCTTTCCTCTGCTCCCTTATCCGTCTCTCCTCTCACCCTCCTCTCCTCCTTTCTCCGTCTCTTCCCTTTCTCTCCTTTACTCTCTTCGCCATCTCTCCTCTACCTCTCATTTTTTTTTATCCATCTCTCCTCCTCCCCCTCCTCCTCCTCAATTCCCGGTCTCTCTAAAAACACACTTTGCATGGAGAATTTAAAGACCCCCATCTCTTTTCTTCCTCTCTGATTCTTTCCTCCTCCTCCTCTGATTCGTCCTTCCCTCGCCTTTACCTTTCTTTCCCTCAAATTTTACACATTTTCCTCCTTCCATACCTACCTCTGTCATTTCCTACGCCTCGCTCTCTCTTTCTTCATTCGTCCCTGATTCTTTCTTCCTCTTTAACTCTCCCTCTCCTTTTACTTTCTCTCCTCTTCCATCTGTCCCTTCTCCCCTTTTTTTCTTCTCTCTCCTTGCCTCTTTAGTACCTTTCCTTTTTGTCTCCCATACCTCCTCCTCCTCCTCGTTTTCCCCTTCGCTGCGTTTTGTATTTTTCTCCCCCCTTTCCTCTTTCTTTCCCATTCTTCCTGTTCTCCAGTTCCTCATTCTCTCCGTTTCCTCCCTTCCTCAGTCTCTCCCATTCTTCCTTTCTCCGTCCCTCCCTGACCCCCTTTCCTCTTTCTCTTCTCTCCTTCTGCCTCTTTCCTTCGTTGTTCGCCTTCCTTCTCTCCTCTCTCTCTTTCCCCCCTTCTTACTTCCTCTCCTTATCGTCCTCCTCTCCCTTGTCCCTTTCATTCATTCTTTCCCCTTCTGTGTTCTCTTCCTACCGTCTCTTTTGTCCCTCTCTCCTCCCCTCTCTCCCTTTCACATCTTCTGTCCTCTCTTTTCTCTTTCTCTTCTTTCTTCTCCAGTTATTTCTTTTGCTTACTTTCCCATCTCCCATTCCTTCTATTTCCCTCTTTCTCCCTTAACGACTCTTCTTCTTCATTTTTTCCTTCTCCCTTTGCCAGTTTTCTCATCCTCACCCTTGCCTTCGCCTCCCGCCATTTCCTCCTCCTCTCCTCCCCAATTCGAGTCCTCCCCACGAACACATGGCGTGTGGGAGTAGAGAAATCACTTCCTTTCTTTCTCTCTCATTCTTCTTTCCTCTTTCCCTCCCTCACCCTCTTTGCTCTGCTTTCCCTGTGTACCCTTTCTCTCTCATGCTTCCTACCTCCTTCCTTATGTGGTCTTCTTCCCTTTCCTGTCTTTCCCTCTTTCCTTTCTTCCCATCTTCAATTTTTCTTCGTTTTTAATCCATTTTTCTTTCTCCCACTTTCTTCCTCCCTATCATCCTCTGTCCTTTCCAGCCTTTTCTGTATCTCTTCCCTCTTTTCCCCCACTATTACCCCCCCCCTCTTCGTTCCTCTTTCATACTTTTCTTTCTCTTCTTGTATTCCTTCTCTTTTCCCTTTCCCTTCACCAGCTCCCTACGAACACAGGAAGCGATGAGTAGGTTTTTCATTTTTCCTATTTTTATTTTTTATCATTATTCCTCTTGCCACTCAACCTCTTCTTTCCTCTTCTCTATCTCTTCCTCTCTTCTCTCGCCTCCTCTTTTCTTTCCCTTGTCCCCTTCTTTCTGTTTTTCTTCAATTCTCCCTTCTGCCATCCCATCTTGCTGATTCATGTCATCCACTACTCCAGTCTTTCCCCATTCTTTCCCCATGTATTCCCCCTNNNTCTCTCTCTCTCTCTCTCTCTCTCTCTCTCTCTCTCTCTCTCTCTCTCTCTCTCTCTTCTTTCTTCCTTTTCCCTTCTTTCTTCTTTCTCCTGTCTTCCTCGCTCCTCCTCACACAAGGTGTGGGGAGGAAGTTAAATCGCTTTAGTTTTCATTCTTCCTGATTTTTTCTCACTTCCTCACCTTCGTTCTCCTTTTCCGTTTTTTTTTTTTCCATCTCTCTGTCTCTTCTCTCCCTCTCCGTTTCTCTTCGTTCTCCTTCTTTGCCCCTCCTTTCTTTTCTCCTTCTTTCTTCTCCCCTCCTCTCTTCCTTCCTCCTCTCCCGGTCCTCCTCTCCACTAACACAAGAGGCGATATAGTAGCTAAATTGCTTAACACGTCTTCCATTTTGATTCAGCCTCTCTAC
>JAGKTI010032833.1:0-11812 GCA_018397915.1 Birgus latro | reverse complement strand
TTTTTTTTTTTTTTTTTTTACTGAAAATCAAATGTCAGTCATCTAAGATGTATGTAGTACTAAAATAATTTTCTTTGAGGACATAGGTCCGTAAGAAAACACTTTAAATCCCTGTGTCGCTTTCATTCATATACAGTATACCGGTATTTTTTCCATCTTTATTGAATATTTTTTCAGTGTTGACGGTGGTCAGGAACCTAACCCCCCTATTTCTTAACAAGCTTATCAGTTCATTATTCAACCACTTTTTGTGGAACACATCCCTGTCGAATGGTGGAGGTTAGGTGCACTACCGTGGATGATTATGGCAGGTCTAAAGATGTTGAAACTGAGTTTTGGATGCATTAAAAGTAAAATCAGAGATATGGGCTTGGTCAGAAATAGGTGTGCCATAGCCTCATCCAATGTTTGTTGAAGTACAGTAACTGGTGTGATAGACACCGGTGGTTGGAAAGGTGAAGGGTGGAGTATTCAGTGCAACAATGGATAGGGTCAGTTGTACAGCTTAGGTCATTGATGAATAGAAGGATGAGTGTTGGTATTAGGACAGAACTTTGTGGAACACCCACTTTTGGTAGCTCCAGGGGAAGATGGGTGGCTGTCCACAGCATCAGCTATAGAACAACTAGAAAGGAAACTAGAGATGAAAGCACAGATAGAAGGATAGAAACTGTAAGAGGGCAGTTTTGAAAGTAAAGATTTGTGCCAGACTTGATTTGAGATGTCCCATACAGTAGCAAAGCATTTTCCAAAGTCCTAAATTGAGGATGACCAGGAGTCTGAAAGGAAGATGAGGTCACTAGTGGAGCTTTACTGGCAGTGGGAAGGAAGGTTATGATAGGAAAGGTGCCTTAAAAAAATTTTTAAGAGCAGATTGAAAGACTAGAAATACAAGATGTTAAAGCAGTTGGATGGTAGGTAGAGGGTTGGGAATGGTTACCCTTCTTTGGGACAGACTGAATGAGAGCAAATTTCCAGCAAGAAGGAATGGTACACTTTAACCCTTGAATGGCCGTGAGTCCAGAAATTTGCATGCTGGCCCCGGGACCATTTCTTCAATGTTCTAAAAGCATTTTTATTTCTTTGTTTTCTCAAGTGTGAAGAGATTTGTCTGCCACACCTGGCAATGTGTTTCTTAGCTTCCTAAACCCATTCTGTGATTTGCTATGATTTGCAGACGATATCATAAAATTCACTGCACTTCCATAACCCCTTACGGTCACAAATAGTCCGAGAAATTGCCTCTTGTATTTAAAAAATCAAGGTTTGTAATTTAGCAAAAAATATACATATATATATGTATATTTATGCATAAGGAACTAATATGCATCTCTCTACAAAATATTAGGGCTGTACTTATCATACAAGAGCTGTAATTATGATGGAAGTTGTGTAGCAAATGGTATGTGGTGGCGCGGCGAGCATTGCCGTCTCAGTTGGGTGGTAGGTTTCTCAGTGTGTACAGGATGTTGTTGCAAAGAGTTTTCACTGTATTTTTCCATGGTTTTCCACAAAAACTTCACTAGTGTATGTATACCTGTATTTTATTTTACATGTTTTGTAAATTATTTTTTAAATATTGCCTTCCAAATAAACATACTAATTGTTCTTTATGAAAATAATAAACTAAGTTTGCAGATCCTTATATATTATATCTTCTGCTTACTAATTTATTTTACCTTGATGTATTTTACATCAGTACACTGACATGCTATGGTAGTCCCTCATACATGCACATCACCAAGAGCCATAAATGAAAATCATTAGTGAAGGCAACACTCAGTGCAGGTGTATGTTTGTTTGGTCAGAAACAAATGCATTCTCTGCATACAAACTGATAGTGAAACACTCCTCGTTTCGTTTCGTTTCGTTTTTGAAGGCTGCAACATGCTTGCATGCGTCGGCCTTTTTGGATTGGAGCGTGTAGCATTTTATGACCGGATGCCCTTCCTGATGTCTACCAATGACCCTTGGGTGGATTCGATCCTCCGACCCTATGGCAGACTGACCTGAAAACAGTGCCCAAATTAGGAGGAGTACTGTAAATACATGAGAGAGGAGGGTGTGAGTTGGGAGCGTGGTAGTGTTTATTTTTTATCAGTTGGATTGTATAACACCCAGGAAATGAGTAAATACTGAGAGAGATACTACAAGAAAAATTAAGGCTTGGCACCTCTGAGACACCTCATCTGTCATGCTACACACATCATTACATCATGGTGTTGTCACTGTGTAGTGACAAATGGGGATTTTTCTCTTGAGTGGCCACATTTTACCACAGAGATTTATCAATAAACCTCTGTACAGTAATCCTTCAATTATCCGATGTAATAGAGGCAAAGGCATGTCTGGGAAGTGGCAATGTCTGGGTAATGAGCAATATCCTCCTATGATACCCATACCTTACCTATACCCAACCTCCAACCTATACCTAACCTATTTGTATAGTACCTCTGCTTACTTTGGCAGTGTTTTCTGGTCATTCAGGCATATTTAGACATCAAAACACAAATAGAAATTCCAGAGTAATGCTAAACATCAAGAAAACCATGAAAAAAAAAAAGCTGAAAACCAAAAAACTCCCTAGCTATACATTACTGTATATACATTTTTTTTTTTTCCTCCCCTCAGACGCCTCAATTCCGCACTGGGTGGCCACAAACAAATCGCCTCCATGTCGCTTTGTCCCCTGCCATTTCACTACCACTCTCCCAACTCACACCCCCCTCTCTCATGTATTTACAGTACTACTCCTAATTTTGGCACTGTTTTCAGGTCAGCCTGCCATATTTAGAAATCAAAACACTCATAGGAATATCAAAAGTAATGTTGAATGCCAAGAAAACCATGAAAAAAAAAATGAAAACCAAAAGACACCCTGCCTATACACTTTGCAGGGCACCCCTCCTAATTTTGGCACCATTTTCAGATCAATGTGGCATATTTAGACATCAAAACACACACAGGATTATCCATATTAATGCTAAACATCAAGGAAACAGTGCATTGAACAGCATCCATAAGAAACCTCAGGACGGTTGGAAAATCAGTTATCTGACACCATTGATAACTGCTCCTGGGCCACAAGAAGATTCCATGGCCAAATTATACCACCAGAAATTGGTTAATTGGTGTAGATGGTATACCATAGTCTCTGCTGGTGTTTATAGTATAAGGTAAGCTAATAACAACACAGAAAATTGATGAGTAAAAGTACAGAAATGCAATGAGAATGAATAGTGTTCAGGAGTAAACCTTACCTTTATGTAGCTTCCCACCATCCAAGTGCAAAATTTTGGCTAGCAGCCGTGGCTCAGTGGGTTAGAGCGCTCCGCTCTGGCCGTAGGGTCGGAGGATCGAATCCACCCAAGGGTCATTGGTAGACATCAGGAAGGGCATCCGGTCATAAAATGCGACACGCTTCAATCCAAAAAGGCCGACGCATGCAAGCATGTTGCAGCCTTCAAAAACGAAACGAAACGAAACGAACCTTCCAAGAGTTAAGCACATGTCTAGATGCAAAATTTCACGAGCTTTCTCACGGTCACTTCGGAATTTCAGTGCAAAGTATTCAAATAAATCACAAAAAAACTGTAAAAGCTCAGGAGTCAGTGCTGTTAGTGCGAAGGAGGGGAGGGACTGAAGGAGTAAGGAGTGAGGGGGGAACCAGGAGGGTATGGAGGGGGGATGGGAGGGGGGGGGAGAAGCAAGGCTTTGGGTAGTATTCTCATCCTTCTGGCACGAGGCAGACAGGTGCTGTTACCATACATTTACTTGTGGCTTGTGGTCTGTTACACGCATAATTGCCATTCGGAAACAAAACTCCTGGTGACCTGGGCGACTTTGGACGTTTGGTAGAGAGGCGAATGACTGCTGTCACTGAACATGTACTTGTGGCTTGTGGTCTGTGTTCGATGTGTGGTGGCCGTTTGGGAAAAACTTAGCCCGGTGGCCGATCGACTTTGGACGTTCAGTGGGGATGCGTATGGACATTTTGGCACTGCTTGTGGGTTACAGTCGTATTACTTGGGTGCTGGAGGTTCATTGGGAGTGATCGGACCAGTGCGCAACTTTGACCATTCAGTACAGGGACGAACAGACATTTGAGCTCGGATTCTGGGTTACGACCTATTTCCCCTAACGGCTCAAGCCCAGCGGCCATGATACCGAATGTTTGAACATGTCGGCTGGCCGGCCAAAGTTCTCGAGGACTTTTACATCCATGTAATAGCAAGTAAATACGGATAATGGTTTAATAGAGCCAACGTCCAGTATCCTGATAATGAACAGGTCTGGATAAATGAGGGATTAGTTATGTGTGTTATGTATCCCAGAGCAGTGAAAGTATAGCCATTTCAAACTATTACTCCTCCAAATGAACTGTCTCGTAATTGGCTCCTCACAGACTGGGAAAATTTAAATCTTGTGATGTTCACATGTCTGATGGTCGCAGAGGGTGTCTGGGGAGCGGCTCGTATGCTAATACCACTCACCAGCTTCCTGCCAGTTTTGAATCGCATGCAAAAGTGCTGCCATGATCGTGACCTGGGCACCTCTACTGATAAAGCCAAGATTGTGGTCAGGAGACTTTAAAGGGTTAATTTGTAAACCTATGGGTGAAAACGTCCAAGAAAAAGTGACTGCCTGAGTGCTTGGGATGGTAGAGTAGGATCGGGTAAACGCACCAGCGACCTTCGTTCGCCTCACGTAATTGTTCGCAGTTTTCTATAGCTCACTCTAATTCAGCGTCACAGGCACTTTTACAGCAGAGTGTTGCTCGATACTGGCAGTCATTTGGGGGTTAATAGGCAAAGGCAAAAAGTTTACCTAGGCAGGGTGTAAGCACAGAAGCATACTGTAATTTTTGAAAACACTGGGAAGGAATCCATCAGGCCCGTACACCTTCACCAAGGGCATAGGTTAACTATCTTTTCATAAATGTTCTTTTCCAAGGTAGTCTAACTTTTTCCAGTACCCAGAAGGGGGTAATGTGGAATTGGCTTGTACTTATTTTTATTTATTGGTTTGTGTAAATCCACCATTGTAAAGCCATTTAATGGTAACAATATTGCTATATGTTTATTTCATTGTGTTATGTGCATGAAGAATTGAATGACTACATAATGTGTTGTATGTATCAGGATGAGATGGACAAGATAGTGAAGGAGTATGACATGAAGTCTCCTCTGACTGGCAATGACTTAACAGATGCAGTGGAATTCAACTTAATGTTCCCAATCTCCATTGGTCCATCAGGTAATACAAATATTTGTATTTTTTTGTTGGCTAGTTTAACATCTTCAGTATTGAAGACCTTTCCAGATCTGAATGGAATTGATGAATGGTAGCCAGACAAAAACTGAAAAGTTTGCACACACACACACACACAGGTCGCCGAGGGAGTCAGACGTCTTCGCTGAATCAGCGGCGAAAGGAGATCAGCCTATTGTGATTATGTGAATGAGTGCATTAGTGGTGGTCCCGTCGGACATTAGTTAAAAAAAAATGCAGGTTTCAGGACAAAGAGGACAAGATACAGTGGAATAGAAAAGTTTCTATATAGTTGTACCATGGCGGAAAGCGACGGCGGTTTGTTTACATCTGGGGAAAGAGAATTCGTGGGCTTCACCGACGAAGATGCGGGAAATGGAAGTACCAAACTGAATCAAACAAGAGTAGTAGGAGTAGAGAAAACGACAGAGAGGAATGTCCAGGAATTAAAAAAGGAATGGGTAGTAATTAGAGAGTTGCAGGAGTGGCCCTTAGAACAGGAGAGAGAGATCAAAGTCTTACAGAACAAGCTGGAAAAAGTTTACACACGCAGTGCGGAACAAGAAAGAGAAGTCACAGAATTAAAAGTGAGTAATGAATCTGCCACAAATGAAATAAAACAGCTCAAGAGGGAAAATAAGAGGTTGGAAGAAGAAAGGGACGGAATGAAAAGCAAATTAGATGAGTATGAATCAAAATCAAGGATGCAGGATGAACATACAGTATTAAGGAAATCAAGGAGCAACATAAGGGGTGGAAGAAAATTCAGGAGGAAGGGAATGTAAATTTGAAAGAGATTATAGAACAAAGCAAGGAAAAGGTGGAGAAGGAAGTGGTTAGGGTACTGAAAAGTAGAGAATCTTTAGTCAGGGATGTAGTGGAGAAGAAAAAATGTGTAATAATTTCAGGGCTAAAAGAAAAGCGTATGACAATAGATCTGAAAGGGAAAGAGAAGAATTGAGCAAAGTTAAAGAAATAATATCAGTAGTCATGGAGGGTAACAATGAAGCCCAAGAAGAGATTGAAGAAGTGTTTAGGTTAGGTAAGTACGAGGAAGGAGGGGCGAGGCCATTGAAAGTGAAGTTTAAGTCCCAGGCAATAGTAAATGAAATCATGAATAGGACATGGAAATTAGCAGACAAAGAGGGGTTTGAAAATGTTTGGATAAGGAGAGATGCAAATGAGGAAGAAAGAACTAAAGTAAAGGAGTTAGTAAAGGAAGCTAAGGCAAAAAATGAACAGAGAACGGAGGAGGAGAAGACAGTGTTTTATTGGAGAGTTATGGACCAGAAATTGAGGAAGTGGTACCAACAGAGAGGAGGAGAGAAGTGGGTATAATCAATAATGAAAAAAGTTTGAAAGTGGCGTACACTAATGTCGATGGATTAACCCGTCCAGTCCTGACCGTTTTTTTACCCAGCCTACCCCCAGGTCCCGACTGATTTTCAACTTTTTGTTTTTTTGCTGAAACCTTCGCTTTTGGTGAGAAACATCAAAAATTCATAGAGAAATCGCGTTTCTGAGGTAAAAAATGTTGATACACGTGTCACTCAACCTTACTTTTTCCTTCTTTTTCAGGGTACCTGGCTAAAGAAAATGAACTATGGAAGGGTTAACTAATTCAAGGCACTTTAAACTACGTATTTATTTCATTTATTTGGTACAAATTTATGTGTAGTACAAGTCTATATTGGTTTTCACACAATAATATAGGAATTTATAAGCATTGTTCACTCACCCAAAACCCCAGTATTTGGCACCTTCTTTTACGACATTACCACCTCATCACTTCTGTTTGTTTCTACCTCTAGCTTCTTTGTTTCTTTGTCCTGCACCTCAGGAATAATTTTCACCATGAATTTTGTCATTGGAGAGACCGTGGGGCAACATACCTTTACTGGCCAGCTTACTGCTAACAGGTGAATTGCCCAGGGGGGGGGGAGGGGGGGGGTTAGGTGGGGCCAGGCAGTATCCTCGCTTGACAGCAGGTAGAGGAAGGTCTCCCACATATGCCTACCAAAAATCACCCGCGAATGTTGAAAAATGTGCTCACAATGGGCCTTGCAATTGCATAACGTATGATGCACATCATTGGGTCTGTCCGCAGAAAAAAGTAGTGACTTGCATCGTACGTCGGTGGAACTCGGCGGGTTAATATCGGCAATGTTAGAAATCAACGCTTTCTTGAAGGTATATGAGCCTGATGTTATGTGCTTTGTAGAGACTAAGCTAAGTGAGAATATTGATATCCATGTGGGAGATGGGAAATACAAATTGTAGAGGAGAGACAGAAAAGATAAAATGGGAGGAGGAGTGATGATAGCAGTGAAGAACAACTTAAGTGTAGATACTGTGGAAATGGGAGAGGATAGGGCCAAAGCGATATAGCAGTAGTATGGAAATCCGGTATAATTGTTCATCTGTATAAAGGAAAAGGGGAAAAAGCAGTGTGTGGTAATCATAGGGCATTGCCTTCTCAGTGTAATAGGAAAAGTATATGGTAGGATACTTATTGACAGAGTTAGGGAAATTGCTGAGGAATTAGTTGGAGAAGAACAAGGAGGTTTTAGGAAGGGAAGAGGTTGTGTAGACCAGATATTCATTCTTAGATCCTTAGTGGAAAAGTTTCTAGAGAAGGGCAAGAAGTTGTATGCAGCCTTCATGGATCTGGAGAATGCATATGACAGGGTGGATAGACAAGGTTTGTGGAAGGTATTAAGAATATATGGAGTGGATGGGAAGTTGCTGAAGGCAGTGAAGAGTATGTATGAGGGTGCTAAGGCTGCAGTGCGTGTGGATGGCAAACTGAGTGAATCTTTCCATTTGAAGGTTGGATTGAAACAAGGGTGTGTCATGTCTCCATGGTTGTTCAGTCTGTATATGGATGGGGTTATAAAAGAGATAAAAGGTCGGGCAGTGGATGTTGGAGCGGCCCTAGTGAGAGAGGGCTGTGTTTGGAAACTCCCTGTACTGTCGTTTGCAGATGATACTGTGTTGTTGAGCGAAGACGAAGGGGAGTTGCAAGGCTTGGTAGATGAGTTTGGATGAGTGTGTAAGAAACGGAATGTAAAGGTGAATGTAGGGAAGAGTAAAGTGATGGTCTTCAAGAGAAGTGAAGCCAGTGAATGTACAGTGAGATTGGATGGGAAGGATATGGAGAATGTGAGTGAATTTGAGTACTTGGGCAGTGTGATGAGTAAGGATGGAAGTCTGGAGGGTGAAGTGCTTGAAAGGGTGCAGCAGGGAAGGAAGGTTGCTGGTTCGTTGAAAGCAGTGATAAGAAACAGGGAGGTGAGCATGGAAGTGAAGCTTGGACCCTGTTGGAAGGACAGAAGTCAAGAGTGAGAGCAGTGGAAATGAGTTATTTGAGAGGAGCATGTGGAGTCACATGGAGAGACAGACTAACAAATGAGGAAGTGAAGGAGCGTTGTGGTGTGGTTGAGGACGTGATGGGAAGCATTAAGGGAAGCACGTTAAGGTGGTTTGGGCATGTGGAGAGGATGGAGAGTGAAAGACTGACGAGGAGAGTGTATGTGAGTGAGGTGGAGGGGGCGAGAAGGAGGGGGAGGCCTAGGATGAGATGGAGGGATGGAGTGGAGAGGTATATGAGAGAGGGGGGTGTGAGTTGGGAGCATGGTAGTGAAATGGCAGGGGACAGAGTGACATGGAGGCGATTTGTTTGTGGCCACCCCGTGCGGAATTGAGGCGTCTGGCAATAGATAGATAGATAGATATGTTCCACCTAAGACAAGAGCATGGATTGATGATGAATACCAGGAGATGTTGGCAGACATGGTTAGTTATCTACAGAAAGTGATTGAGAAAAGCAACAATATAATTCTAATGGGTGATTTGAATTGTAAAGAGGTGAACTGGGAGGAATGGGACTCAGGAGGCGGCAAAGATTCATGGGGCACTATATTGTTAAACATTGTAATGAATAATGTAATGATGCAGTGGGTCAAACAAGAGACATGATTCCGAGGTGATGACACACCAGCAAGATTAGATTTACTGCTAACTAAAGAACCTGTCTGTATTGTTAAACATTGTAATGAATAATATAATGATGCAGTGGGTCAAACAAGAGACATGATTCCGAGGTGATGACACACCAGCAAGATTAGATTTACTGCTAACCAAAGAACCTGATGTAATTGAATCTTTGAAATATCTGTGTCCTATGGGAAGAAGTAATCACGTGGTCATTGAGTTTCAGTTGATAATAGGGAATATGGTGCCAAGACACGAGCTTTATAGGCAGGGAAGATACAACTTTGGGAAAGCAAACTTTCCAGAATTGAGAAAAATTTTTGAAAATGCAGATTGGAGAAAATTCAGAGAAACAAGAGAGATTGAGAGGAAGTGGGATATTTTTCTAGACCTCTATTTTTCAGGAGTGGAAAAATATGTTCCAAGAGTAAGTGGGAAAGAAAATAGAAAAAAGGAGTGGTTTACTAGAAGATGTATGATAGTGAAAAAAGAGAGGGACATGGCGTGGAACAAATGGAGAAAGAGAGGTAATAACAGAACAAAGGAAGAATATAAAAGAACTAGAAATGAATATACAAGAATTCGTAGAGAGGAAGGAAGGAACTTTGAAAAAGGTACAGTCGACAAATGTAAGGATGAATCCAAATTGTTTTATAGATTTGTTAATGGCAAATTGAAACAAAAGGAAGGAATCACCAAACTGAAAGTAGAAGGAGAGGTCTATAAAGATGCGGCAATGCAAGCTGAAATAACGAACAAACGTTTCCAATCGGGTTTTACTAATGAAGGGGAATTTGTAGAGGGGGAGGGAGTGACTAGGAATGTAGAGATAAAAGATATAAAAGTGAAAGTGCAGGAAGTGTACAAATTACTGGAAACTCAACATGTAAGGAAAGCCCCAGGGACCGGATGGAATTTCAAATTGGGTACTGAAGGAATGCAGAGAACAACTGGCGGATAAGATTCACAATTTAATTGTGTGTTCGCTGGAAGAAGGGAAAGTGCCTGGGGAATGGAAGAGGGTAAATGTGTTACCAATTTACGAAGGAGGAAACAAGGAAGAACCCCTGAACTAGAGACCAGTGTCCCTAACCAGCATGGTTGCAAAATTGTGCAAGAGGATTCTGAAAGATAGATGGATAAAATATCTGGAAGAGATGAATATTTTGACTGAAAATCAATTTGGATTCAGAAGTGGAAGGTCATGTGTTTCCAACTTGTTGAGCTTTTACTCAAGAGCAATTGATGTGCTACAGGAGAGAGACGGTTGGGTGGATTGTGTGTATTTAGATTTGGAGAAGGCCTTTGACAAAGTACCCCATAAGAGACTAATGTGGATATTAGAGCACATAAGAGGACTGAAGGGTAACCTCCTGGAATGGATGAGAGACTTTTTGAGAGACAAACAGATGAGGATAGTAATAAAGGACAGGGCGTCTGGATGGAGAGAAGTAACAAGTGGTGTCTCACAGGGCTCAGTGTTGGTGCCAGTAATGTTCCTGATTTATGTAAATGATATAGTAGATGGAGTGAACAGTTATGCAAGTCTGTTTGCTGATGATGCAAAGATCTTGAGAAAGGTAGAGGTTGAAGGGAACTGTAAAATGCTGTAGGAGGATCTTGATAGGATACATGACTGGATCCGGATGTGGGAAATGAAATTCAACGCAAAAAAATGTAAAATATTGGAAATGGGTAAAAACACCAAGAGACCATCACTGAATTATTTTATGGGTAATGAACCAGTCACAAAAGCGAGAGAAGAGAAAGATTTAGGAGTGCTGGTCCAGGACAGTTTGTCACCTGATAAACACATTAACAAGATAGTTAGAGAGACATATAAACTCTTGACCAACATAAGAGTAGCATTTCATTACATGAATGAAGAGATGATGAAAAAATTGATAGTGACCATGATCCACCCCAGGTTAGAATATGCAGCTGAAGTGTGGTCCCCACACAAAAAGAAAGATATAAACAAGATTGAGAGAATACAAAGAACAGCAACTAAGATGGTCCTCAGTCTGGCAGATCTGTCATACGATGAGAGGCTAGAAAGGCTGGTTTTGCCTTCCTTAGAGGAAGGGAGAGAGAGGGGTGACGATTGCGGTGTTCAGGACCATGATGGGAGTAGATAAAATTGATGGAGAAGATCTGTTTGTATGGGATAAGAGAGCAACAAAAGGACACGGACTGAAACTGAAGAAGCCACGCTGCTTGAAGGACATCAAGAATTATAGTTTTCCATATAGATGCATAGACCTGTGGAATAGACAGGACAAAGAGATCGTCCAGTCTAAAAACTTAAATGAGTTTAAAGCAAAATTTGACTTACTGAGAAAAAGAGATTGGACCCCACGAGCGTAGCTCATTTCCTGTATATCACAATTAGGTAAATACACACACACACACACGCACACAGTTTTTTGTATTGTTTTTGCTTTTTCTTGGAGGGAACAGTATGTGGGCGCATGGCCTTTGGTTCCTTCTTCCTTGTTTAAAAATACACACACACACACACACACACACACACACACACACACACACA